>BQNB010176925.1:0-10290 GCA_026074375.1 Tanacetum coccineum
GTTTGTTTTTGCTTGTTTTTTACCTATGTAACGGGCCGTGATGAGGGATTTCACCCTCATCCATTGTACGTAAACGCTTTTTTGGTGTAATGCATTTTACCGGGGTATTGATTCCCTTTTACCCAAAAAAAATGGTTATCAACATGATCAGAAGCAATTTGATCTGAAACCCTAAC
Organism: Tanacetum coccineum; assembly: GCA_026074375.1. NCBI lineage: Eukaryota > Viridiplantae > Streptophyta > Magnoliopsida > Asterales > Asteraceae > Tanacetum > Tanacetum coccineum. The sequence goes on from BQNB010176925.1 coordinate 177, forward strand.
ATGTTCCTGACGAATTGCCCTACGCATGGGTTTTCCATCCTTGCCAAGAATCTTCCCGTCCACATTACGAATCTTACTAGCAAAACTACTACGCAATGTTTCACCAGCCCCAACCTCAGACGGTTGAGAAAACATACCATCACCATCCTTAGACACATCGACCATCTCTCAAACCCACAAACAAAGCTGCTACGATAGGAAAAAAGAAAAAAGAAAAAACCCTAATCGGAATTAGGGTTCCAACAATAATGCAATAAATCCTAGCCGACCTCCATAATTGTACTAATGATAAGAATTAATTCAGCACCAAAAAAAATAAACACGGTTACACGCGACCAAGCTAAAAGCTCTAGTCCATGTAACTCACATATGATGGATGTCTAAGGGTTTAGTTAACCATCATGGGTCACCCCGACACCATGTCCAACCTTAACCATCTCATTAACACTTTACACTAGCTACTTATAATTAAATCGGAATTGCAAAATTTTAGTGTCTCTTTACGTACTCAAAATCCTTACTTAATGACCTTCATAATTTATACTAAAAATCACCCATGTTCATTTATGAGTATATTAACTACCTTGTGATTCCCAAGTATTAATTACATGTGTAACTAACTCAAATAAAATCAAACTTCAAAACTGTCCTAATTCGGATCTGATTGAACACCAAAATATATCACTCTAACTACCATACTTAGACATGCTTTCAGAGGCTAATTCTCACAAGATTATCAATAGACATATGGAACTTAACTAATGTAGAATGGCTAAGCTTAATTCTACTTTTAAGTTAGGGTTTCACCCTCACAAACATGACCTAATTTTGACCCGTAATTACTGTTTTGACCACTTTTGTTGTAGAGATTATTTGAATGTCTTCCCGACCTTAAAAACTTTCGAGGCTAGATTTTTTGGAAAGTATACTCTTTTGGATTATTCATAGACTCAAGAAACATATCAATCCACGCTTTTATCATCTAGGTATCAGTCGTTGAACACGACCAAAAATTCTGCTCAACCCTAAATCAAGTTTTAACGCAAATCTAACCTAACCAATTGCATGGACATGACCCTAATCAAGCCCTAATCACTCTAGCATCATTAAATATCAATAATATTATGTATTTTTATGAAACCCTAGATCCATCATTGATTTTGTTACATGAATATACAAATCTAAATAGTAGAACACACTCACCAGGAGTACTAGCACCTAAACCACAACTCTTTGAAAGATTCTTGGGATCTGGGCAAAATTCGGCACTCCTTTGGGTTTCGGGGAAGAAATGCACGAACAAGTGAGAGGGGAAGGGATAATGGGCTGGGTTTATTGGTATTTAACCCTAGTGAGTCCTTATCCTTCTCTAAGTACTATTTGATAAAAAAATATAACTCCTAAACCCTCCCTAACCAAAACCAATCGGCCCCTTATTTAAAAACGTATTATTATTATTTTTTTAATTAAATTATTTAATTAAACTATTTACTTCCTTACTTAAGTTTAAAAAAAAACATAAGGTTAGTTTTGATTAAAAACTTTTTACTTAAACGCTACTACTAAACTTTCTAAATAAACTTTCATTTCAACCAAACCACTTTTATTTTTAGAAGGTTTGCTACAAATTTCTATATTTCACTCCACCTATTTAATTTTCTAAAATGCAATTTCCATAAACGCTTAACACTTAATCACCAAGAATTGACGTAGGGAATGCATGCATCACCGTCATTTTCATTTCCGTTATCACCACACATGTGAACAATGGATATTAACACTAATTCTATGCACACAATAGTGTGTTAATCATTTACTCTAAAATGTCATCATGGCACATATGGTATCCACTTAGCACACATAAAATCACATAGCACAACACTTAAACACATAAAATGAACCCTTAGCCATTTCTAAAGGTATCACTAACCTAATTAAATCACAGTTTTCACAGTAACCCTCATATGAAATCTATTGTGATTCTTAATAGTTGGTTCAACCGCATGATCAACAAATAACTGAGGATACTTAGATTATATAGTCTTCGGTTTCCTAAAGTGAACTGGGACACGCTTTAAATTCCAACGAACTTTCACATGTGGTTTTCTACTACGTTTCAAACTCTTAACCTCACGATCCATAATTTCTACTGGTTCCTCAACAAATCGTAAAGTCTTGTCGATTTTGATTTCATTCAACGGCACATGCAAATTAGCATTCCCCAAACACTTCTTCAAATTTGACACATGGAATGTGTCATGTACACCAATCAATTCACCCCCCCCCTCCCAGAATCTTAACCGATTAAGCTTCAGGGCCAATCCTCGCAAGATCTCTCGATATGGCCCTACATACCTCGGGGCTAACTTACCCTTCTTCCCAAAATGAACCACGCCCTTCCAATGCGATACCTTTAGCATCACATAATCTCCAACCTCAAATTCCAACGGTTTGCGCCTGTTGTCAGCATAGCTCTTTTGACGATGTCTTGTCGCTTTGAGCTTCTCTTTTGTAACACCCCCAAAATCGTGGTGCCAGGTCGCAGCGGAAAGGTAACAATGGGGTGCTACGTCAAAGTACAAAAATCAAGATATAGAAAACGACCTTAAATGGACGTTAAAAATAAGATTCATTCAATGTCATTACAAAAGATCAGAGTTTTCACGTTAGGTCCCATAGTTTTGATAAAAAGACATTAAGATTTTATTAAATTTAAGAAATCAGAATCCCTCTAATAGATATCCGTCACGGCTCCCATCCAAGCTTATGCCTCAGCACCTGAGATTAAAACATGCTAAAACGTCAACAAAATTGTTGAGTGAATTCATAGGTTTATCAGGAAATAGCGTGGACCACAAGATCGAAGTAATAGTAGACTATGAAACACATTCAATAGTCTAAAACATGTATTATTGCCCTAAGGGCTAATGGCACCGAACTTAACGTAATAAACTGTATCAAAACCTGAGTATCGAGGTTTGTGCCCAACACGGATAACAGAAGTTACAAAAATCTACGAATTTTATAATACAGATGATGCCCAAACATCCTACGGAATTTTTCTTCGAATTTAAATGCGTCAATGGTCAACTAGAAACCACAGCCTAGGGGACGGGGGGGGGGGATGGTCAGTCTCGACTGTCATATTTCCATAACACTAGCGTATACCCACTGGTTTAATTAACGGTTCATGATAAATGGGATTTAATTGGCAATACGGAACTTAGGCAATAATTTACTCAGGGAAATAGCATAAGTTTGAAAACTCTTGTGTCTAAAGAATCAAGCATGTAATTCCCCCGTTTTATTTAATAAAACAAGTAGTAGAACAAAAAACAACTTAAGCTGAGAGCCAAGATTAAGCTCTCTAAGAGCTTTTGAAATCACTATTATAGTAAGTGAGGGTTTAAGCACAGGCTTTAATTTAAGCTCATTTTGAAAACCAAAAGATGTTCTAAGCAGCTTATAATGTGCATAAGCTAAAAATGATAATGTTGAAACCAAGATCTGGACTCAACTAGGGTAATATAACAATGATTGATAAGCACAGCGGAATATAAAGAACAATCATGTTACTAATAAGGTTTTCTTTATTGAACATAATAAAACTACTACTACTACTACTACTACACTACACACGCTCTATGCGTTTTTCAGACTCTCATTGGAGAAGTCTGCTATCAATGGATGATTGTAACCTAGACGCCTCCCCTTTTTATATAATAGAGGGAGGTTACAAACCCTAGCTTACTAACAAAGCTATCTATCTATTACATATTTGGTCCTTTATTATTTCTTCTTTCTTCATTTCGTCTAATAGGTTTTGTAATCTTCAAATTTGTAATTCCCAACAATCTTCCCCTATTTGATATTACAAAACAACCTGCATGAAGAAACAATGCTAAAACATGTCATCACAATAATAAGCTGCACATCATGAATCTTCTTCCCCTTTTTGTAATCATCCAATAGGGGTCTTGTGCAACTCGGAAACGCTTCCCCTCAAGTGATGCATGTAGATGGTAAGTATATAAACAATAAGCTTCCCCTTAAAAATATACTAACCATTTCATGAATCTCGGACTTTAATTGGCTTGAAATAGTAGGTATCAATGAAACATCCAAGTGCAATAACATCCTCCTCTCTCATGTAACTGTTGCCTCAGCCGGCGATCTACCTCAATCCTTTGTTGCATCTCACAAAAAGGGTGAACTTGTTACATAATCGATTAAAAAGCTAATGCATCAAACGTCTTCACAATATCCTTATCTGATTTAGTGCGAACAAGACATGTGGATTACACCTAGTTATGGTTCATCGTTGGTCCCAGACCTACCTCCCCATAACCGTCCATCGAAGTCTCATCGAATCTCAACAATAATAAGACTGTCTGATCCCAGATCAAAACGAGTATTTATTACCAGATACAAATGAAAATTTGTACCTCAGCTAGGATTCATCGCTGATCCCTGATCAAAACTCCTCCCTAGCCAGTTGAAATAATAATGTGGTTTGGTCCCGGACCAAAACACGACATTATTATGTTATGTAATAAACGACTTGTAAACACCAAACCAAATCAATGAGAGAAACCAAGCCATAAGCATCAGTAGTATCCAAGATCCAAGGGCGTCTATGGACCTATAATATGTGTTGTCCGATATCGATCAACACTAGCAGCACAAACAAGAGAAATCGGACAACACTAGCAGCAAGAACAAACAATATCGGACAAGGCAATCCGAACAAACAGTCTACACATTTAGTGACCAACCAATCTGTCCCAAAACGTTGTCACAGAACTGTCGCTAAACCTGTAGGAACCGTATAAGCACCAGGAGGAACCTATTAAGCGACCAGTAGAAACTTATAGCGACCAGCAGAAACTTATAGCGACCAGCAGAAACCGAGACCAACAATCAGCAGGAACATGATGAAACCAGCAAGAACCAAGTGACCAGTAGGAATTACCGAGTGTGACCAGAACAAATGAATATGCTTACATGTACTCAGACTCAGCCCAGCAAGAAATATGGGAAGAATACAATTCCTATAAATCTGGTATATTCCACAAATCACTCCATAAAGTCAGGAAGTAATTTTGGGAAAATATACAATCCCTAACAATCAGGGATTTATATTAAAACATATCCTTTCCCAAACCACGACTTATCATCATAACTGCTTCCAAATCTGTGAATTCATAACCAATCTGCCAATAATCACGTAGGCCCACGTACATACCATATGACTAGCAGATCCAACCATATACACACAGACGCAGCCATCATTCACACCTACACACACATCCTTTAACAACCTGTTGCGACTTTTCTTTTAAACCTGCTGTTTTCTTTGTAACTACGACCACCTGCTGCTGTTATCACACGTACACCAGCAGACCCATAAAGTAGATAAACTAAAACAGCAGAAACAAACATATAACTCGAACATAGGTTGTAGAAAACAACTAGCCATAACAGAATCTAGGAACTGCTACTAGCCTCCTCCGGTAGCTCTTGCTGTGCAGGACCTTTGGCGGGTCCCTGCTGTCTCTCGAACTCTACCATCTGAGCAGAAGTCTCTAATTACAACTTAGTGCCTCTGGGAGCTACTTCTGTCCTCCTGTAATCTGTCAGCCATCAATCTCGTAAGTCAACCGTCTATCTCCTACGGTCTGCTGACTGTAACTCTCTAATCTATGAATGTTGACAACACGTCGTACATAGCGAACATAAACCTCTTCAACGTGCATATCACTCGCATCCATAGATCATCCCCAAGCCTCTCTAGAGCATCCTAATGCCTCAGTCATCCACGAACCCTCCCCTTATTAAAAGCAGTATGTGCATGTGCACGCCTATCCCTAAACAACATGTTGATCTAACCAGCCAATAGCTGTCGCCCAGACTGCTCATCGTCTAACCTCGTATAAATCTCATCTGTGTCCTGCCTAACCCTAGTTTTAAATGTTGTCATATGTCGACCCAACTCCATGTCAGTACTAACTGGTGCCCCCTGCAGGGTCTCAACTATCTCATCCCACGAGTCGGTGATCCCATATCCAACATCTCTCTCCGGATCACGCCTGATCTCCCTATCCATTGTGGCAACAAAACCATAGTCTGACCTAAGACCTCCAGCCGGTCTAGCAGACGAGCTCTCTCCGACCTTGTATGCAGGACCAAGAGCGATACCTAACCTCTTTCGAGGTGGTAAGGTAACCTCAGGTCTGCCCTCTCTACGGTCAATAAAGAGTAAATGCAAGGGTGGTGTCCTTGATGATTGTGCAGCTGGTCTAGTATGGGAGAGTATGATGGGTGGTGGTAATGGTAATGAATGGGAAGTAGATGCAGCCTCGGCTCTCAGTCGGATCATAGCAGCTCGATAACCCAATGGACGAATAGGACTAGCAGGTGGTGATGGAGATACCCCAGGCACTGGTGATGATACTAGTAGTGGTGGAGATGGTATCAGGGGTAGTGGTGGAGAAGGTATATGGGGAAGTGGGGATGACCATGGGGAGAGCGGTGATGATGGTGGAGTAGATATAGCGAGAAGTCTGGCAACCTCTGCATCGGACCATACTGGTGTAGGTACTGGAGCTGGAATAGAAATCCTAGCTGTCACACGATATGCAAGGTGTGGTGGTGGTGTGGCCGCAGACTCATCAGTCTCGAATGGCTCCGTCTCCTCCGCAAATGGGGCCTGATCAGCAGCTGGTAAAGCAACAACCACAGAGTCGGCAAGAGGTGGGTGCTCCTCCTCCTCCTCATCATCATCGGCCTCGATGTCCATATCATCATCCTCATCATCCTATGATGACCCCTCCTCATAATTTCCGTCATCTCCTCCATCGGCAGGATAATCAATAGGATCCTCCTCAGGGTCCTCGTCGTCATCCTCCTCTGGGTCCGCCTTAGGATCGGACTCCAAATCATAATCTGGTGACCGAGCAGTGGGTGAGGCAGCAGCAGGCAGTGGCTGCTCCTCCGCCGGAACACCTCATCCTCCTATGGCATATACTCGGGGTATATCGGCTCTGGAACATAATCTAGTGGAGGTGGTGACTGTGGCTCCTCAGGGCCTGGTATGTAGTCCGGTGATGGTACAACTCATGGATATCTCCGTGTATATGACCCCTGATTCATCTGAATCTGACATGACTAAATTTGAAAATCCAAAATAGCTTATATTAGTATTTAATATAAGACTCTTGTAGTAATATACATTTATATCATAACATGTATATCAATTATGAATGCATCTAGTCCAACCAACTAATGCAACAACTAGTGTATGCATGAATGTATGCACGTATGTATGTCCCATGTAAACCCCTTTATATGAATTCGATGTTTGAAAATGGTTATAGTCCAGCAAAACATTTGACCTGGTTCTCTATAACCTTGGCTTTTGATACCAATCTGTAACACCCCCAAATTGGGGCATAGTGGAATAAGGGTCCGGGGCGTGTTACTTCAAAGATCAATAACACAAGATATATATAGAACGACCAAAAAGTCATTTAAAACCGATACATTGTATTTAACAAAGTATTTGTTACATAAGCCCGAAGCTTCACTTGTTCACTTGTTCAAATTACAAAGATTTCAAGTCCATAACAGATTTACAAAATGTAATGCGACAAAATCTTTAATGCATGATATCCAAATCAAAACCACCAATGTATCCCTTGCACCTCGTGCTTATTGACCTCCTGAAAAACATTGCTTTAAAACATCAACAATAATGTTGGTGAATTCATAGGTTTGATAAATCGTATATTGTAGGACCACAAGATTTCCCAAGTGTATGATAATGCAACAGATGCAGTCATCATATAAATGTAATTACGTTGCCCCCTAGACTCATGACACAAAGCTAGACAAAAATGAATACCAATAAATGGCGCAAACATTGCCCGTAAATTTCTAACCCGCAACATCCTATGTTCGACATGGTATACGTTCGTTTGTCCAGTGATAGCTAATCACCCGAACGGGGATGTCAATCCCAATAGATCTATTCATAACAATTCTCGCTCATAAGTACCATTACACTGTCAGTTGTGTATTTTTTTTTTGATTTATTTCATGATAATGGGCTCAACTTGGGTTATCGCTACTTAGGCAACACGTAATCATAATATAAAACTTAACCACTTGTGTCCAGTTGTAAAATAATGCATGTTTCTCACCCTAAAAACTGGTAAAACAAAATCATGTAAAACGTAGGGCTATGAACTCACCTTGAGTAAGCGTATGTCAAGTATATCACAGAAAATGTGTCACGGTAATGATCGAGTGCAACCTAATCCAATATAGGTCGTATAAGTACTAATCACTGTGAGTAAATACTACCATATGTAATTCTATATAGCTAATCACCATCTAATTGTTTTAGTGAAATCATATTTATAAAGTTAAAACGTTTATAAATATACCTTTAGTAACAATGACATAACTTTCACGTTTCAAGTCCGTTTCTTGCGTTTCTTATGTCCACGCTTTCGTATTAAGAAGACGTATCAAAATATGAAATTTTTGTATTTCATGTCCTCTGATAAATAGTATTTATAACTGTTCATGTAGAAGAACCAGTTATAAACTTATTTTTATAACTTATTAAACGTAAAACCCGTAAATGTCGTATTTTATTCGTTATAGCTCCGTTTTTAGCGATTCTTTCGAGTACGTCTTTGTTATTGAAAGTTATATCAATTTATTTAATTTTTCTTCAAATATATGTTTCTGTCATGAATAGTAAATTTTACTGTTCATAGTTTATAAAATTACTTTTATAAACTTTAATTATCGTAAACGCCGTATTTTATTCGTTTTAGCTCCGTTTTTAGTAATTCTTTCAAGCACGATCTCGTAATTGAAAGTTCTATTTATTTATGAGGTTTAAAAAAACAAATGTTCCTGAGATGAACAGTAACTTTTATAAAAATAGTTTTATAAAAGTATTTTTATACATTTTAAGTATATAAACTCGCGTAATTCATAACTTCTTCGTTTTTAATTAAAAAATTACGTTTCTTATTGTTTTGGAATCCTAAAAATATGTGTGATTTAATAAAAATACCAAACCTTCTGTTTGTAGAATTTTTATAACAAGTTTTTATAAAAATTATTTTATAACTCCAGTTATTATCGTAAAACTCGTAAACTACGTATCTTTTTCGTTATAAATCGGTTTTTCGAGTTTCTTACCTTTTTGGAATCGTCATGAGATGTAGTATGTTTATAAAATATAAAATCCATGCCTAAAAATTCGTGCCAAAACAGCCCCTAAATATCTTTTTGAGCTTATTTGTATAACTTTGTTTTTATATTTTTTTTATTTAGTAAACTACCACAAGTCTTCCAATATTCTTAATATACTATGTCTTATATATAATAGTGTCCATTTGTCCATCATATGTCCACATGAGTCTATGATATCAAGATTAACAAGTCATTAACATCACATGAAATCAATAACTTTCCTTAAGTAACTTTACTTACTAGTTTATACATATATATTTTTACACTTAACCAACATGTTACAATACTTAAAATCCCATTATATCATGATATTACCAATCACATAACATATGAAAAAGTATACAAATTTGTTATCCCATGATATAATCCAAACACAACTTATTAATAAGCACCAATAAGCAAGAAATAAGAAGAAATCTTAGAGAGAGAAAGTAGAGAGAGAAACAACTAGATTAGAGAGAATGGTGAGTTACAAATGTGTGAGAAAATGTAACCAACACCCTTCACCAAGTGTGGTGAAGGGATATTTATACCCTTTTACCTTAAGTGAGGCGTATGGGCTTCTAAATGGGCCGGGCTTGGCTTCTCGTGGGCTTTTAGCCCGATACATAGACAATATTAGTTTAATGTCCAAGCCCGTTAAACCCGACTAGCCTATTACAATACAAGACCTAGTTTGACTTTCTAAGACCGATAACATTCTGGTTTGTATAACACCCTGTGTTTTCAAGTCTTTGACGACACCGATAAATCCACAATGTACCTTTCGTATTGTACGCATTTGCTTTAAATCGTAAAAGTTAAGCTAAATCGCGTACGTCAAAAATTAGCGTTCAATGCA
>BQNB010176926.1:0-13014 GCA_026074375.1 Tanacetum coccineum
AAATACGTCTTGTTCTATGATCCCTAATAGTTATGGAAATAATGAAAGTCAAAATAATCTCAATTATATTAATAAAAAAATGAAAAGGTTCAGAAAAATAGGAAAATAGGGGTGTTTTATAACTTGTGATTTCTTAACTCTTTCCACAAAAGTCTTTGCTACTTTTCAAAGGATTAGTTTGGGGAAGTTTTGAGGTATTTAGTTATAAGGCATATAATATTACGTGAGGACACGCAATCACTTAGTTTGGGGAATTTTGATATGTGTGAAAACACATATCCGTTTTATATCAAAAATGGCCCTAAAAAGACAAAATTGTGCTTAAAATGCTTGAATATTGCTTGTTTTGTCTTTGTGATTGTGTAGGTACGGATATTGCAAAAATCTCAAGAAAACGGTCAAAACCGGACAAACACGGACACGGGAACGGAAGAGCACGCAAAAAGCCGGGAGAAAGCTATCAAAAGTCAAGAGTGGTCAACTCAAGTCAACCTAAGTCAAACCACAAAATGACAAAAATTCCAAAATTACAAAACCAGTCCCTCAAGATTTCCAATATTGCAAAATTAACCCTAAAACTACACGGGCCTTATTTTACTTAACCCATAACCCTAGCCCGAAAACCCTTTTATTTTAACAAAGCCCAAAACCTATAACCTAGCCCACTACCAATTTCCTTGTATAAGCCCAAAAGTCAAACAGACTTTTTACCTGGGTCAAACTCTATACAAACGCACCCTTTCAGTTAAAAATAGGTGGGAATGTAAGTTACCACTGTTCATCGTCTCCAAGGTTTAACCAAGGGTAATATCAAAGGACAAACATCAATTGAGGGTTAAAATGGGCAATTCAAGGGTCAAAGTACATGCTGGGAGAAGTTTACATCACCAAATACTCTCATTGGTTAAAGCCCACAAGGGGAATGCCACATTGGATGCTAAGTATGTAACACCCCTCTCTGATGAAAGGCATCACTTCATAATCATGGCGTCATATCAAAGCATAAAAGGCATAAAACATAACTGATAACGTAACAAGGTGGAAAGCCGGAATCAAACATCGGCTCCCATTATGAAGTTTAACATGCATAAACGTAAAGGAAGTTTGAAGGACAAAACATGTGTCCAAAACATAAGTCTGCAAGAGTCAATGATAATAGAGTGGAAGCTAAAGGGTCTCTTCCTAAGCAGTTAGTTTTGTAATTTTCAGCTTATTTTGCTTATGTAATTTTTCTTTCAAAAATATTTTTAGCTAGTACTCTCTTAATGTAATGTTTTAATTCAAGTATTGTAATCAGTTATTTTCTATATAATACAAAGTTTCTTATTAAGCTCTTAACTCTTTCATAAGCTCATTTTTTTTTCAAATATGGTTTAATAAGCTGTTATTGTTGGACAAGCTTCTCACAAGCTCATCTAAGTCTCTAAGCTTAGATTTTAGCTGAATTAATCATCTAATCTATTTAAACTTTAAAATCAGTTAAGAACCTTTTCTTAATGGATCTATGCTTTTGGATGATAAGCTAAAACTGGAAGAGCTTATTGGACTTATACTAGCTTGTCTTCTAGACAAGCTAGAGCTGTAGACAAAGCTCTTTGAGCACTACTACCTTTGTTTAGCTAAGGTCTGCTGGAAGTTTTCATTTACTTCTTTTGTCCTTAAATTACTAGTCTAAAAATGCTTATTTTGCTTAAGTGTTAGCTTATTTGAGCTTATATATTTGATATTGTGCTTTTTGATTATATTTTGCTATGTGTTTTCAGCTTAAGTAGGTTAGACCATAGTTTTACTCATTTTGTCTTATAAATCAATAAAAACCAAAAAAATATTAGCTTAGTCTTTAGATCTTGGTTTCTAGCTTAATTAATAGTTTATAAATGTAAAGTTTATTATAGTCTGTTATAAGTTGGTTTTCATTTTGGTCTTTGAGGTTGTTCATTAGTCTTATATTGCTATTCTAAAAAATACAAAATAACCAAAAAAAACAATAAATTAAACTAACAAAAACACAAAAAAAAACCTGGAATTGAGATGTTAAGGGGTGTTTGGAACTAACAGTACTAACCCTAAGTTAGTACTGTTAGTGTCTTTTTGGTGTTATTGTCGGATTTAATCTTTCTAGGTTGATTAATTGTGTAGGAATTGTAGGTTAGAGTAGATTAAACAAAGTTTTCATAGGTTAAGTTGTTTGATAAATTCAATTAAAATTCTTAAAAAAATCCAAAAATACTAGTTTAGCTTTAGCTTATAGATTTTGCTTATTAGTCAATTTAAATTTGCTTAATAGGTAATTGGATTCTATATATAGCTTATTATAATCTGATTTCAAGTTTTCAATTAATTAAGGATCATTTTCATAGCTAAATTGAGTTTTCATATGTTTAAAGGAGTGTTTGGATTTGTTGAGTTTGACCTTCAAAAGTCAAAAATGGTTGATAAAAGTTTGTGAACTAGTTTTAAAATCACTTTAAATCAGTAGTAAAAGTGTTTTCATAGATTAGATTTCATAATTTAGTGAGTTAAGGTTGATTTTATTTAGTTTTGCATCAGGGGAGACTTTTCCTTTTAAGCTATTAAGAGTTATAAGATCCAAGTTTTTCTAAGCTTGGATATTGTTTGCTAAGTGTTCATTTACACTCATTGGGTGTGTCAAATGCAGGTTTGACCATTAAGGTCAATTGCATTTGGGTTTTACCCAATTGTCAAGTGCATCAGATAGGTACTGCAGTTCCTAACTGCATACTTTCTTTGATCACTATTAAGCTAGCATAAGTAGGTTTTGATAGGTAAAATTCAGTAGGTTAATAGTTTACATATAGGTTTAGATAGATTAATTCTTGCTTTTCAATTTCTAGCTTATAATCTAGGTTAATTTAGCATTCAAAGTTCACTAAAATTTCTAAAAAACCAAAAACAGTAGTAAGTGGTTCTTAGCTTCTAATTTTAGGTTTTTTAGCTTATATGATCTGTTTTTATGAATTAAATTTGTAGCTTAATAGTAGGTAGATAAGTTTTCAAAAGCCTAGCTTCAGAAGTAGCTTATAGTGCATTTTAGCTTAATTAGTTTTTGAGCTTTTAGAGTAATTTCTCGAGTTTGCCCCTTAGATCTTTAATTTCAATAAGCTTTCAGTTTTTCAATTTAAGTAGCTTATCAAAATTAGCTTCTAGTCATCATAAGTTTTCAGAAATAGCTTTTGGTTTTGAAATGGTGCCTTATTGAGATCTTGTGTGCTTATTTAGTGAATCATAGCTTTTTAGCTCCTAACAAAGCTCCAACTTTCTGAAAACTGACCACTTCTCAAGCTGTTTGAGAGATTATTTGGTGAGTTTGAGCTTGTCGTGTCTTTTATTAAGTTGTTTATAAAGTTCCTTTTAACTTTGTTCTTTGTAATTTTCAAAAAAAAAACAAAACATTATGTCTGGGACTCGAACCCAAGGACCTCTCCCACACAAACACCATTGACTTAACGTTTGGCTTCATAGTCATTTCCAACCACTATCTCCCATTATTTAATCTTTATACCGTGTTAACGCATATAAGCTTAATAAGCTTGTTTCGCTTAATTTTCCTGGCTATTTTGATTAAGCTGTGGTTTATAAGTTCTAATTTTTCCTAGGTTTCAATTAGTTTTAAAGCTATTTTTCTGTAATTTTTCTAGGAATTTTTTATAGTTCGATTAGTATTTTTTAACATTTATTTGCATTAAAAACTTTAAAAAATCTAAAAATAGAAAATAACAAAACAAATATAAATCTTTTTTAGAAAAATTTCTTTTATAGTAAAGTTTATAGAAAAATTAGTTTTGCTTTCGTAGGGTCTAATTTACAAAAATTCGATTTTTAAAGAACGGGATTCGTTCCCTTTCTTGTTTTTTCGTGTTTTAACGCTCATTTCAACTCCGTTTTTGTTCTAGTTTCTTTAAAATTTACTTTTTGTCAAATTGAGTCATTATAAAGAAATTTTAAGTTATGTTAAATTTTAAAAATTTAAGGTTTTTGACCTCCGTTTAGGGGTCCCGTTTGCGTTTTTAGTTAAATTTTGGTTTCCCGTACTTTGTCTTCGTGCTTAATTGTTATAATTTGTTAATTTTAATTTTTTTTAAAAGTAGATAATCAAATCAATCTTTGTCTTCAATTCAAATCATTGTCCGAACATCAAACGTGGTTTTAATTTCATAAGTCGTTGGGAGATAACGACCAGGGAATCATTCTTCCCGGTTTATATACGTATTATATTATATATATTTGTGAAGATTTTCCTTTTCACCTTTGTCCTCAAGGGTAAATTGGTAATTTTCCATCATATTATATATTTTATTATTACGTATATATATAGATTCTGACGAATCAATCGTCCTAGACGTGTTTCCTGTTTGACTAACAGAAATAGAAGGGGGTGGTCATTGTTGAGTGGAAAAGATGTAGCGGACCCCTTGCATGGCCTCGCTACTCTGTATTCCGATATTACTCTTCTGACCCCTTCCTTCGGTGACTGCGAGTCAGTCATGTTTTTTGTAACACCCCAATTGGCTTGGTCGCCAAGCGCCAATATGGTGCTTGGGGTGTGGTACTTCATAGATCAATAACACTAAGGATTATATATAAGAAGTCCATTAAAAGCCGTTTTAAAACTGCTACATTGGATATTAAACAAAATCTGTTTGTTACAAAAAGCCCGAAGCTTACTTGTTCACTTGTTCAAAACTACAAAGATTTCTAGCCCATAACAGATTTACAAAATGTAATGACGACAAAATCTTTAATGCATGGACATTCAATTCAAAAACCACCAATGTTTTCCTTGCACCTCCTTGCCTTATTGATATCCATAAAAAATATTGCTTAAAACGTTAACATATTGTTGAGTCGAAATTCATAGGTTTATATATTGTATTAATGTAGGACCGCAGATTGTCCCCATGATAATGATACATGATGCAAACATTTTAAATGTACATTACGTTTTCCTAAGCTCATGACACTGAAGCTCGACATGTATGAAATGCAATATAAATTGCCAACATTGCCCGTGATGATGTTCTAACCCGCAACATTCTATGTCTGACATGGTATACGTTCGTTTGATTCCAGGGATAGCTAATCACCCGTTATCGGGGATGTCAACCCAATAGATCTATTCTTATCATTCGTGCTCACATCCGAGTAATTGACAGTTATGATAATGGGTCAGTGGACAGGGTTATTACTACTTAGGCAAACACGTAATCGTAATTGTAAAATGTACAATAGCGTTCCATTTGTTAAACATGATTTGGTTCTCCACCCAAAAAACATTGTAAATCATTAAAATTGTAAAACATGGGGCTATGAATCACCTTGAAGTGAATGATAATCGAAATAAAACAGAAAATGTGTCACGGAAAAATGACGGAATGCACCAATCCAATTAGGTCGTATAAGTACTAGCACTTTGATATAACTACTACCTTATACATAATCTCATTTTATAGCTACATCACAATCTATCGTTATTTGGAAATCTATTTATAAAGTAAAACGTTTATAAATATATCAATAGCAAAAATGACGCGATTTCTTGTTTTAAGCCGTTTCTATACGTTCTTTTGTCCACGCTTTATTTATTAAGGATGTGTTATCAAATATTACATTTTATATTTTGACCTACTGGCTGATCAGTATTTTTACTGTTCATAATTAGTTTATAAATTTTTTTTATAGATATAGTGATCGTAAAACCGTTAAATGTCGTATTTTATTTGTTAAGCTTCGTTTTTAGCGTTTCTTTCGAGCGTCTTTGTTATTAAAAGTGCTATTCATTTTAATGGTGTTTTCAAAAATTTTCATGTCTGAGATGATCAGTAACTTTTATAAAAAATAGGTTTTATAAAAGCATTTTTATACATTTAAGTATATAAACTCGCTAATTTCATAACTCCTTCGTTATTGATCAAAAAATTACGATTCTTATTGTTTTGGAATCCTAAAAATATGTGTGATATGAGTAAAATAATAAACTTTATATATCAAAACTATTTTATAACTTGTTTTTATAAAATTTCTTTTATAACGCGTTTAATTAACGTATAACTTGTAAACTACGTATCTTTTTCGTTATTAATCCGTTTTTCGAGTTTCTTACTTTTTGGATATCGTCATGAGGTACTATTTTATAAAAATTAAAGATATAGTTTTATTTTCAAATTCTAACAGAATGTTTTGATATTTTTGATGAAAATGTGTTTAAGCTTGATTTTATAACTTTCTAACTTTACCACTTTGTCACAAGTCCTTTGCCATACTTATTATTATAGGTCTTACATTCCTAGGGTCCTTAAGTCCATAAGTGTCCAAGTGTCCAAGATAACAAGTATTTAACAACACATGTAAATCATAAACTTTCTTAAGTAACTTTTACTTACTAGTTTATACATATATACACTTTTTCCATTAAAACCAACATTGTACAACACTTAGAATACCATTTCTAACATGATATTATCAAAACATGACTTGGTTAAAGTTCATTAAAACTTGATCATAAGTAAAAAAACCAATTTTACATGTTCATAAGCATCCTAAATGGTGATTTGCTACATAGAACTTTATCTATACATAAAAATGATAAATGTAAAAGATATAAAGAGTTTTAAGATTGACCTAATGTGATTGTGTTTTGATCAACAACAAAAGATAAAACATTTGTTTAGCAACCAAACCCTAACTTGCATGTCTGTGAAAACCCTAAAAACCAATGAAACCCCTAATCTTGCTTCTGGCTGAATTAACCCTTTGTAAACCTTAAACCAAACCTTCAAATCACCTTAGGTTATCTTAGATATCATGTAGGAATGTGTGTAAATGTTACAATTAAAATTTTGTATGGATTTGTTATGTTATTGAGTTGAGCCGTGGGTATGGGGAGGGAAAAGGGAGAGATTTTTGTTGTTTACACCTTAGAAATAAGAGTGTGTGTGTTTACTTGTAAGTGTAAGTATTATATATGTCCTAGACTAGTCAAAAAGTGTTATAAGAAGTCCAAGAAAAGATGAGTAATTCATGGGAAGTCTTATGGTCAAGGTATGGTGAAGTCTTTGTAAAAGTCATAAGGTTTTATTAGTTGTTGTATGTACACTGCAAGTTGCAAGATTTTGTGATATTTTTCTTGGTCTTTTACTTTGAATCCGGCCATGTGTTGATATATATGATAATATTTTGTAAATTTTAGGTATTGGGTACAATTGTGGGTATTTGTTGAAGCGTAGAAAATTTTTGGTGGTTTCAGGTATGCCTAAACGTATTTTATCGCGAAACGCATACACTTTACGCAACCAATAAAAATAAAATGAACAAAATTAATAATTATCCTAAAAATAATTACTTAACACTTGCTTGATGTAAACATTTAATTGTTTGATGTCCGTTTACATTGAACGATAATTTTTAGCTTACGCGATTTAACATAACTATTACGATTTAAAAGCAAACGCGTACAATACCAAAAATACATAGTGAATTTATTGACGTCGTAAATGACCCTAAAACATGGGGTGTTATAGTCTTCCCCCGTTAAGTGAGCCTTGTCCTCAAGGCTTAAGATGTGGCACTTGATGACGGTGCGGTCTTTGTGAAGAGGTGTGGGTATTTCTTCCTGAATTGATCTTCGCGTTCCCATGTAAACTCAAGACCTCTCCTAGAGTTTCATCGAACCTTGACAATTGAGACACAGCTTCGCCTTAACTGTTTGACTTCACGCTCTATGATTTCGATCGGTTCCTCGATAAACTGAAGCTTGTCATCAAAATGGAGTCCATCCAACGGAACGGCTAATGGTTCATCGGCATAGCACTTTTTCAGGTTGGATACATGAAACGTATTATAAACCCTACTCAGCTCTTCAGGAAGCTCAAGCTTGTATGCAACGGATCTAAATATTTCCAACACCTTGAATGGTCCAACGTACCTAGGGTTCAACTTCCCCCGTTTGCCAAACGTCACACCCCTTTCCAAGGCGAAACTTTAATCATAACTTTATCCCCAACTTGGAATTCCATCGGCTTACACTTTAAATCGGCGTAACTCTTTCGCCTATCACAGGCGACTTGCATCCTTTGCTTGATCTGGATGATCTTCTCTATTGTTTCTTGAACTATTTCCGGACCAGTGAGTTGCACTTGTCCAACCTCGGCCCAGCACACAGGTGAACAACACTTTCGGCCGTAAAGTGCTTCAAATGGTGCAGCCTTGATGCTAGCATGATAGCTGTTGTTATATGAGAACTCAACCAACGGAAAATGGTTAACCCAACCCTTTCCGAAATCGATCGCACAAGCACGCAACATATCCTCGAGAGTTTGAATAGTTCTCTCGCTTTTCTCGTCAGTTTGTAGATGGTACGCATTACTCATATCCAAGTTAGTACCCAAATCCTTCTGAAGTTACCTCCAGAAATTCAATGCGAACCTCGGGTCGCGATCACAAATGATTAAGACAAGGATTCCATGTGTCGTGACCACTTCCTTTAGGTACATTCTTGCCAGTTTCTCTATAGGATCAGTTTCCCTCATGGGTACAAAGATTGCAGACTTAGTAAGTCGGTCGACAATCACCTAAATAGCGTTGTAGCCTTGTGATGACTTAGGAAGCTTCGTGACAAAATCCATAGTGATAGTGTCCCACTTCCATTGAGGTATATCGGGTTGTACCAACAATCTTGATGGCCTTTGGTGTTCGGCCTTGACTTTAACACATGTCAGACATTTGCTAACATAGGTGGCGATGTTGGCCTTCATATTGGGCTACCAATATAGCTTCTTCATATCCTGATACATTTTGTCAGAACCTAGATGAATAGAGTATTTTGACTTATGGGACTCGTGCATGATCACGATCCTCAAATCACCATAACATGGCAACCAACTCCTGCCATTGAAGCATAAAGTTATATCCGCACGGGGTTTTAACTTTTCCGTTCTAAATTTCTTCGGATCCTGAATTTTCAAGCAACATACCTCCAACATCTTCGTTCTTGATGTTCTCTGGTTTTTGTGCTTCAGACTGAGCATTCAGGATTTGTTTAGGAAGATCCAAGCCAATAGTCATCACTAAGGCTCGAACTCTTAATGGTTTACTCTGCTCCTTCATGCTCAAAGAACCAGCAACAACATTCGCTTTCCCCGGGTGGTAACGGATCTCACAATCGTAATCACTGAGCAGTTCTTACCAACGACGCTGCCTCATATTCAACTCCTTTTGATTAAGAATATGTTGTATACTCTTATGATCCGTAAACACCGTACACTTGGTTCCGTACAAATAGTGTCTCCAAAGTTTCAGAGAAAACACTACCGATCTAAGTTCCAAATCATGAGTTGTATAGTTCTTCTCATGAATTTTTAATTGGCGTGATGCATAAGAAATTACTTTCTCTCTTTGCATTAATATCGCACCCAATCCCTTATGCGACGCATCGCAATAGACTACGAAATCTTCGCTTCCCTCAGGTAAAGCCAGAATTGGCGCACTACACAACTTCTGCTTTAATAACTGGAAAGCAGCTTCCTGCTTGTCTCCCCAATCGAACTTAACTCCTTTCTGAGTAAGCTTGGTCATTGACTTGGCAATCTTTGAAAATCCTTCGATGAATCTTCGGTAATACCAGCTTGAGACTAAGAATTGGCGAATCTTCGTTGCCGTTATTAGGGGATTCGAGAACCTTTATGATTCGATTTTGGCGGGTCACGTGAATACTTGACTATCATCAGTGGTCGTGAAATTTTACTTAGGAATATTATAATAACCATTTAGAGAACTTAGCATACAATTCTCTTTCTTAAGCAATTCCAGAACTGCCTTAAGATGTTCTTCATGCTCCTTCTTGTTCTTTGAGTAGATAAGGATATCGGTTAATAAATACAATCACAAATTTATCAAAAATGGTTGCACAGCGGTTCATTGATCCATAATTACCTATGGTGCGTTCGTCAAGCCGAAGTGGCATAACTTGGAATGTAATGACATACCGAGTTTTGAACGCCGTTTTCAGAATATCCTCTCTCGTATCAATGTGGTAATACCGATCATAGGTCTATCTTAGAATAAACACTAGATCCTTGTAGTTGATCAAACAAATCGTCGATCCTTGGGAGTGGATAACGATTCTTCACTGTCAGCTTGTTTAGTTCCTGATAGTCGATGAACATTCGAAACGATCCATCCTTTTTTTTGACAAACAAGACCGGAGCTCCCCAAGGTGAGGAACTGGGTCTTATAAAGCCCTTGTCGGATAGTTCTTTCAGTTTCTCTAACAACTCTTTCATTTTAGACGGCGCCAATCGATAAGGTGCCCGTGCTACAGGTGCAGCACCAGGTATCAAATCGATTTGAAATTCCACTTGTCGAGTCGGAGGAAGACCTGACAAGTCCTCAAGGAATACATCAGGAAAATCTTGAACTATCGGTACGTCCTCAAGTCGCTTCTTTTCTGACTTGTCTTCCGTCTCCTTTGTAGTAACTTTTGCCAAAAAGACTGGAAATCCTTTTAGCATGTATTCTTGTGTTTTTCTGTACGAGATAATGTGCAGATGAGCCTCGTTTCCTTGGTTGCTTCTGTCACCGTGAACAATTAGAGTTTCATTTCCCCAAGGGATACAAACGATCTTCTCGACACACACAATGATTGCTTGGCACTTTACCAACTAATCCATACCAATTATAGCGTCGAAACTACCAAGTTCTATGGAAATTAAGTCTATGTTGAATGGGTGGTTCAGGATGTTTAATGTACAACCCCTAAGGATAGTGTTCAACCCAATTATTCTCTCATTAGCTAGTTCAACGTCATAATAGTGATCTAATGCAGCTGGTGTGATATCAATTTGTGAGCTAAATGCAATAGACACAAAACTTCTATCGGCACTAGTATCGAATAAGATAGAAGCATAGCGGTTGTTTAGAAGGAACATACCCGTCATGACGTTGGGTTTGGGTTTGTCCCCGCATGTCCTACCGCATAAACTTTGGCTGGAGCATTGCCACCTCCAACTTGGTTACCATAGTTGTTGTTGTTCTTTAGCTTTGGACATTCCCTCTTAAAATTTCCCTGAACTCCACACTCCTAGCAAGTAGGCTTCTGACCTAACCCAATGCCCCTCTGGTTGTTAGCAATGTTGGCATTGGTGGTACTCCTACACTCACGGGCCAGATGGCCAACTTTGTTGCGTTTGTGGCATTTGGGAGCACATGGACCATCGTGGTGATAATTGCAATTAGCGCATAGGGGTTTAGATCCCCCGTATGGCTTCTTCTCACCAGATCCTGCAGTGTATGCCCGGCCAGTGTTCTGCCTCTTAATCTGTTATTGTTGTTGTTGTTGGTTATTATCTTGCTTTCTCTTATTCTCTGTCTGACGATCAGCAAAAGTGCAGATTTTCTTATCCATTAGCTCGGTTGCGATTTCAACTGCATCTTGCATTGTCTTTGGTTTAGACGCCACTACACTCCTATGAATCATGTCGGGAAGGCCACTGACATATTTTTCAATTTTATCAGATTCTTTGGGAAACATCCTCCCGCACAACAAAGCCAATTCCTGAAAGCATTGGGTATAACTTGTCAAGTTAGTACCCTTCACCTTCAGATCCCAAATCTTCATTTCCAGTTTCTTGATTTCATTTCGAGGACAATATTTGTTAGTCATCATTTTCATGAGTGTTTTCCAAGGCATACCGTAAGCGGCATCATGACCAACTGTCTTGACATGAGTGTTCCACCATGTTAGAGCAACTAAACGGAGAGTTCAAGTAGCAAACTTGACTTGATTCTCAACTGTACACTTGCTGATGTGGAAAACAGACTCCATTCTTTCAAACAATTGAGATAGACCGGCAACTCCTTCCGTGCCTTTGAAGTTTAATGGTTGACATTTGAGAAAGTCAGTGTAAGTACATTCATGAGCAGCTCATTCTGTCCTTCTAACACCTGTTCCCGAATTATGGCTGTCATCGACATTCGTACTTCTGTTAGCATCACGTGCTGCCAAAGCGGCAGTAACGCCTTGGTCAATCATTGACTGAAGCTGGGCATTAGTGACAGATGTGGTGTTGGTTGTGTATGGGGCTGTGTTTGACCTCGTGGTTCTTTTTGGTGCCATTTTCTTCAATCACAAGAAAATATAATACCCGTTATATTTCGTAAAATCATAACCATGACATGACATATACACAATAAGTAAAGAGAGATCACAACACACAGTGAAATGCATAACTGAATTGAAATTAACAATGGTGTAACTAAATCGACATTCATTCATAATAAATTCGATTACAGACATGACATAATACCACCAATCTATATATAATTGGAAAACATACATGATTGGTTCAGATGAAAAATGATCACAACGATTAGGTTACAAGATAAAAGAATATATACAACCTAAAGCCATACTAGCCAGGAGTTACCCGTAATACTTAGTAGGATGTACAAAATAACTAGCCATAACATGATCTAGGAACTGCTACCAACCTCCTCTGGTGCATTTGGCTGTGCAGGACCTTTGACGGGTCCCTGCTGTCTCTCGAACTCTGTCATCTGAGTCTGAAGTCTCTTCAGTAGCTTCAGTGCCTCTATGAACTACTTTTGTCTCTTGCGGTCTACCGCCAGCATCTCTATAATCGCCGCTTGTCTGCTGCTTGTAGCTCTGTAATCACTGCCTGTTGTGCTACTACCTGAGTACGTAATGACATAACCTATGCATGCGCAAGGTCACTCGCATCCATAGATCGTCCCCAAGCCTCTCAAGACATCCTAGCCTCAGCCTCCATGAGCCTAGCAGTACGAGCATGTGCACGCCTATCCCTATACAGCATGTTAAGCCAACCATACATCAGCTGTCGCTCAGACTGCTCAACATCCAACCTCGTATAAATCTCATTTGTGTCTTGCCTAACCCTAGTGGTAAACTCTGTCATCCTTCGACCCATCTCTGTATCATCAGTCGTTGGTGCCCCTGGCATGTCTACCCGCATCTCAACC
>BQNB010176927.1:0-13014 GCA_026074375.1 Tanacetum coccineum
TTTTCTGCTCTTTTTCTCCTCTGAAAATCAACTTTAATGGTTTAGGTATCAAGAATATGATTTAGCACCCTTAAAACTCGTACTTAAAACTCGTTTTTGAGTTTTGTATTTATAGGGTCTGGAAGACGGTTCGATACGGCGTATCAAAGGTATTGGATACGGCGTATTAAAGTTTCTTGGAGTAGGGACTACGTTTGATTTCTTCCAGAATATTCACATACTATATCTTGAATACGGCGTATTGAGTTCTTCTAGATACGGCGTATTGAGTTCTTCTAGATACGGCGTATTTCTCTTCATTCCTTTATGGTCTTTGGTGAGTGCAGGCACGGATACACCGTATCTTCCTTGATGGATATGGCGTATTGGTTGTTAGAATTGTAATCTTCAAAATATCTTTATTTAAGCTCCAAAATGCACGCCTTTTGCTAACTTTCACCAAGTACTCCATAATTACTACAATTCTCAAATATAAATGATTAAGTAACAATTCTTTGCAATAACTATACAAAATGGGTTAATAACATGGGATAAATGATGTTATAAAATAGACGTTATTTGATGTCATCGGATACTTAACTCGATTACAACCCGTCAATCCGTTTAAAAATATATTTAGAAAATTTTAAATACATAATAATTTATGTTTTTCACTTAAACTCATAAGAAACCAAATTGTAATCCAAATCTCAATCATAAACCCATTTGCAAAACAAATATGCCTTATTAACCATTTTTGCAAAATTTAGCCTAGGCGGTCGATTAATCTGTGCTTAAGCGTGGATTAACCATCTGGATTTTTCAATAATCGGTCTTATTAATCGGTTTGGTCAAAAATCGGTCAACATACCGAATAACTTGATAAAATCGGCAAAATCGGGCATAAATCAGATAAAATTGGCTAAATTAGCCAACTCGATTACAGATAAAAATCGGCCGAATCAGGCATAAATAGGTCAAATCGGTATGTTATCCAGAACCAAGTTATACTGTAACTACTTATTTATAAATAGAAGAAATAAGCAATCTTAGACACTGCCTTCGGAGTTATGTTTTGTAACCAAATGTAGGAAATCAGTTGATATCATAACTAGTTGTTTTTTATGTTTTGGCAGAAGAAGGGTAAAATGTTGTGCTTCTAGAGAAATTGCAGACAGGCAAATGGAATGTGTACAGGTAATAATTCCGTTTAGTTTAATTTTAAAGATTAAATTCAATTGACGAAAACTTTGACTGTATTTATTTTTTAATGACAGATCCGCTAAGTCTCCTTTGAAGCTAGTCAGTAGATTTCTTGATCATCCCGACATTGCTATGTTGAATGATCTTTTTGTGTGAGTATCTGTTATCTACGTCGCTACGGTTACTTTAGTTCTACGCAAGTATTTTCGTAGATATAGAAATCTTATGTTGCAAAAAGCATCACCTATTTGTTTTCACTAAAATTTCAATACATGTATGCATCTGAAACCTTCAGAGATTACAAGTATCTGGGTACACGGGTTCGTGCAGATGGGAATGTTGGAGAGTATGTTCATGTTATCCTAAAAGCTTAATCCATTTCACAACATAAGCTATACCAATAAGCAAAAAAGTAGAAAAGAGATAAGAGAAAAGTTGAAAGATTTATTAGAGAGAAACTAGAGAGGTGGAAGATTACACACACACACACAAACTATGCAAATGGTAACCAACACCCTCTCCATGTGTGGAGAGGGTCCTTTTATACCCAATGCCAACTAGTAGGCGTATGGGCTTTCTACATGGGCCGGGCTTGGCATATCTTGGGCTTTGAGCCCGAAACATGGACAATATTAGATTACAAACCAAGCCCGTTGAACCCGACTAGCCTATTACAATACAAGACCTAGTTTGACTTTCTAAGACCGATAACATTCTTATTTGACTTAATATAATTAAGGCTAACAATCTCCCCCAATGTTGAGGTCTCTTTCTTCAAACTCCTCCGTTCCACTGATGACATTCTTTTAGGAGTTTGCTTTGATTTATCATTGTCTCCTTTGAGTTGAAGATATGACTTGTGAGTTTTTATCTTTGCCTTGTTTTGGTCTTGTACTTGTTTGGAAACGGACTTTGTTCATTCATGCTTTTTGATCTTGATTTCGAGCCTTTATATTTGGACTTTGAGTTCCTTGAGATCGTTATCTTGCTTCATCTCCTTGACTTGATCTCATCTTGATTTGGACTTTCTTGATCAACTTGTGCTCTTGCCAACTGTCATATTGTTTCCATTCTTGTTTGACATATTGTGTTTATAAGTTTAACAATCTCCCCATTTGATGATTCTTTATTTGACGTTGAGGCTCTTTGATAGTGGGGATGATTAGAATCAATTATCTTGACGTTGGAATGATTGACTTTGAAAGTTTGAGTCTTATGAGATGTGTTTATGAATCGAATTCCTGGAGGGAGGCTGCAACACCGTCCGTCTTATCTGAATAAAACGCGTTAGCAATAAAAGATGAATATGGCTTTGTCATTCATCTTGAGTTCGGTTGCATTAACCTCTGGTTTCCCATTTTATAGTATAAATACTATACATGTGAAGAATCTCCTTGACAGGGTTTCCAGCTCAAAGCTTAGGATCTTCTAACACAGATGTATTAGATTCACCATGCTTGCTAGTTCTCATTACCGGAACATCTCAAAGCAGACAACACTATAAGAGTGAATCAGATAGTTACTATCTTTCTGATTAAGTCGTCAATTCATTTACTGGACCAAAATCGATATCCAGTTAGCACAAGCTTGATTCATATAGAATCTTGCAAGTCACCTACCAATAGCTTGTTTGATGTTGGCTCAAGCAGGATTTCCATCTTCACAGTGAATACTTAAGTATCACTCAGATGTTCTGGCAAGATCTCAAGGATAATGCGTAGGACTCTTTGAGATCGAAGTAATAGAGACTCGAAACACAGTTCAGAAGTCCAAGAACATTTTATTATTTGCACTAGGTCTGCATGAAAGACCGAAGCCTTAACTAGATTTGTGTCCCAATCAGAAAATAGGATGCTTGCCAACACCCCTAACATCTTCAATGTTAAATGCACCCGATCAAATCAGTGACCCAAGTAATGGGTGGGGATTTTTAGTCCCGATAGATCTAATCCAAACCCCCGCGCTCACTATAATAGCAATTATAACGTTCATGATAAATAGGGACATTCACGGCAATAAGGTAACTTTAGGCATTAATAATGAGGGCAGTAATATGGATAGCGTACACTTTTGAAAAACACTTGTGTCCAATATAAAACAAGCAATGTAATTCCACACCCTATATTTTGTAAAACAATTGTAGAAAAAGGGGGCTATGAACTCACCGTGGTGAATGGAAAATCAACATTATACAAAATGGAAAATGCGTCACAAGGAATCCGAAGGCAGCCTAATCCCAATAAGGTCTAAAGTAACTAAACACTCTGATAAATAAATAGCTTCATCATACTATCGTTCGGGCTATCATAATTAAGAGGTCGTGTAGTGAACGTAGTGAGGAGCTAGGACACTTTAAAACGAAAATTCAGCAACATCGTCATACAGCCACCCCGAAGAGGTCCCACCCCCCCACCCCCCACCCCCCCCCCCCCACCCCCCCTCGTCATTAATGAAACTCCCTAGTAATTAGTTACTTTGATAACTAATACAACGTATGATTCTATATAGCTACATCACCGTCTACTCGTTTTAGTGAAAACATAATTATAACGAAAAATGTTTATAAGTATACTTTGGTAAAAATGGCGTAACTTTCTCGTTTCTAATCCGTTTCGCGCGTTTCTTAACTTCCACGCCGTTCGTATTAAGGCGATTATCAAAATAAACAAATTTAAAAATTAGTTTTTTGATTAATAGTGATTTTACTGTTCATAACAGACATATAAATATTTTATAGTTTTTGTTAATCGTAAACTCGTAAACGTCGTATTTTATTCGTTATAGCTCCGTTTTTAACGATTCTTTCGAGTACGATCTCGAAATTAAAAGTTATATCATATTTTTGATGTTTTAAAATATCACTTTCTGTAATGAATAGTAAATTTTATAAAAATAGTTTTATAAAATTATTTCTCGTAGTAAACACGTAACTAACGTATTCTTTTTCGTTATAAATCGGTTTTCGAAAAGATTCTTATCATTTTGGGAAATCGTCATGAGGCTGTATTATATTTAAATAATGTCAAACCTACGTGTGAACGAATTTAAAACAGCCCTTTATAACATTTATGTATACTTTTAATCATAACCTTCTTAAGTAAACTTTAAAACCCTAATTCATACAAAAATCATGTTATATTTAAGCAACAATGTTCAACATTTTAATTATACATTTTTCCATGATATATAAAACAAAATGACAAATAAGAAAATGTTTAAATTCATAAACATAAGTGATAACTCATTTTACATATTAAAAAAAATCCTAAGTGGTGATTTAGCCATAAAGAACATGTAACACATAAAATCATGATAAATAAAAGTATGAAGGTATTAAGAAGACCTTAGGAAGGATGTATGTGATGAGAAATAAGTGCTAAACCCGTGTTTAGACTCAAAACCAAAGCTTGTACAATGAAAACCCTAGTTTCACTTTTACTTGATTAATACTTAAAAAATGCTTAGCCAAAGCTTGGAAACACCTTAGAATATCTTAGGATGGATGTGTATAAGTGTGTATGGGTTGAATAAAATTTTGTATGGATTGTGTTGGGGGGGGGGTTGTATGCCGTAGCATATAGAAGACAAATGGACGGAAAATTGATTATTGGTTTAAGATATTTTGCTTGTAAGTTTCTCATCACTAGATACATGTATAAAAATGGTGTAAATTTTTTAGTCCAAGTGAGACAAGGTAAGGTCTAAAGGTTGGTCTTGGTTCATAGTCTTGATCAAAGAGACCAGCATGGCTAGTAAATTAAATGAGAAAGGCATGGTACATAGACTAAGAACAGTAAGATTTTCATATCATTTTAATTTGAAAAATGGTTATAATTTCGGCAAAAGAGATATAGACTGAAGATATTTTTGTGTAACTTTAAAGTATTGGGTATAAATGTGTGGTATTTGTTGAGCGTAGAAAATTTGGTGGTTCCGGGAGTGCCTAAACGCAATTTATGCCGAAACTTATACACATTACGTACTCATAAAAATAAAATGAAACAAAGTTAATAATAACCCTCAAAATAATTACAAAAACCTTGCTGGATATAAACATTAATTGTTTTGATGCCGCTTACATTGAACGCTAATTTTTAACTTACTCGATTAAACTAAAATAAAAACAAGTAAACGCGTACGAGAAAGAAAAATAAATAATGAGTAAAATAGATACAGTCATAAAAGACCTGAAAATAATGGAATGTTACAAAGCTTTGTCCATGTTCATCTGACTATCGGTATTGCATAACCTCGTTTACCCGTTTTATACAAAAAAAAAAAAAAAAAAAAAAAAAAAAAAAAAAAAAAAAATATAAATACTAACCTGTGATCAGGTAGAATTTCAAAGAATCTCCATGACAGGGTTTCCCAGCTCCAAAGTGTAGGGATCTTCTAAACACATATGTATTAGAATTCACCATACTTGCTATTTCCATTACCGGAACTTCTCAAGCAGACCAACACGGTTAAGAGAGAATCAGATAGTACTATCTTTCTGATTAAGATCCGTCAATTCAATTTACTGGCCAACATTGATATCAGTATCACAAGCTCGATCATATAGAACCTTGCCAGTTCACCTACCAAGAGCTTGTTTGATGTTGGCTCAAGCAGGATTTCCATCTTCCACCTGTGAATACATAAAGTAATCACTCGGATGTTCTGGCAAGATCTCAAGGATAATGCGTAGGACTCTTTGTTACAACTTGTGAACTTTAAGGTGTTCAACAAGAGTATTTTGACATTGTGTCCTAATGAGATTTATAATTTGATCTCTTCTGGCTCTAGACTCGATTTGTGCACTTTTGGTTTTAGTAATCGGAGGCTGGAGCAGACTGCCACCTATTCAATATCAACAATCTCGGAGTGAGATGTCAATAGATAACGTGTGTATCTCCGTGACAAATGAGACAAGTTTCTTTTGAGAGAAAACCGAATGGCTGGGAAGGGTTGTGCATTGCATCACTGGGTCCATGACGACTTTCTTC
This sequence comes from Tanacetum coccineum, assembly GCA_026074375.1. Classification (NCBI taxonomy): domain Eukaryota; kingdom Viridiplantae; phylum Streptophyta; class Magnoliopsida; order Asterales; family Asteraceae; genus Tanacetum; species Tanacetum coccineum. Next base: position 6,171 of record BQNB010176927.1, read on the forward strand.
AATATCAACAATCATCATTGTGATTTTGATAGATTATGTATTGACCCGGTTTCTGCCTAAGGTGTAAGGAGGGCTTCTTTCTTTTCACCCTTTATCCATACATTTCTTTTTCATTCTTCAACCCCTTCAATGCTTAACCAGACGCATTAACTAACACCTTGTTGTGATTGTTCCAGTGTTAGCTCAATCTTAGTCGGCATTTTTCCCTTTTACTCATTCATCTCCAATCATACCTAAGGACTGCTATTTCTAACTATGGATCGTAGGACTTATACCTAACCTAACCATCTTATGACTTCATAATCGTCGTGAAATTAATAGGTTGTTGGGTATAGAGATCGAACCATAAAACCAATTTTCTACATTGTATATTTTCAAATACACCCCATACACATGTGCTCCAGAGATCTGAAATTGTTTACACATGAAGGAAATGAGTGCACGTAGAGTCTTAAAGATCACATTCGACCCTATAACCAATTAACCACATTTATCTCCCCATATTTTAAATAATAAAACACTTATATTTGAAATAACCAATTGATTAAAAGTGACATGAAAATTGCCATGGTTGGGAGAAAAATATACAACGATATTGCATGAAGTTTCAGATCCGATAGCTCGCCCTTCAACGTATATGTGGGATACCTATATTATTAAAACTTGACATTAGGAAATAGAAAAATTTGAATATGACACCAACAAAAAATGTTGAAGACGGAGTGAGATGTCTTATGTGAATAATGGTATATTAAAAACATTATAAGTTTCCCCATTTAATTTCACAGAATGTGTATGGGATACATAAAATTGACATTTATGAGATGTATCCGACACATTAAAATGCTTTGTTTTAAAAAGCTCCCCCCTCTGAATTGATTCACATAAATGACATTCTATGAAACTAACAATCTTTGAAAATTATTCGAGGAAGGGAGTGTGAACACAAGGCAAATTTAAACATACACTTTTATGGAAAAATACCACAAAATTAACATTGTAGACAATTTTTATGGGAAAAAAAAACAATTGAAAGTTCTTTGAAAAATTGTGTTCAAAAAATATTTAAAAACATGAAAGAAGACTTCTCTCTATATAGAGTAAGCGCAACTGAAGGCGTACACTTCCCTGTTTACATTCGAGACTGAGTTATGCACTGAAATGTACATAATCATGTTAGAAAAATTTAAAAATTACATGTTTATTGAAAGCATTTGAAACTCTCGCTCGAACTTCATTTACACGCCTGTGTCGATGTTAATCAACATTTCTAGGTACGTAAATGTTATCGATTCCAAGAGACATGTCGAGAAGATTCTTTTTGGTATTTTTGAAATTTTTTTGATTTTATATTTTGTTTTTCTAGGTTTTATATTTTTCTATTTTCTTTTTGTTGGTTTTATATTTTTGTATTTTCTTTTTCAAAAATTTTATAAATCAAAAATAAAGAGAAAATAAAAATATTTACAAATCGAAGTTTCCATTAGCAGTGACAGTTGTAGCTAGAGTTGAAGTGGATGAAGTTGAATCAGGTTGTGTTGAGTTTATCTGAAGCATAAAGTAGTAGTGACAGTGGAAGACTTAAACAACACCGTTGATTTCTCCAATGTAAATATTCCCGTCGAACAAAGGACCGAATAGCAAAATCCAGCTCCATTTGACTTGTTACATACGTCTCAGCTGTTGAATAAACCTTCTGTTGACACTGTCGTGCGAGGCTTGAACCGTTTTGTTCAAACGTCATTTGACATTAAGGATCGAGGCCTGAACTGTTATGAACAGACATCATTTGACATTGAGGTTTGAGGCCTGAACTGTTGTGAACAGACGTCATTTGACATTAGGTTTTGAGGCCTGAACTGTTGATGAACAGACATCAAATGAACATTGAGGATCGAGGCCTGAACTGTTGTGAACAGACATCAATTTTCTGAATCCATCATCCTTAGAATCCCCTATACAATGGTTTCTAAGATATCAGCTTTTTCAGCAACCATACTCTGAGATTTTCCTTGTTGACATTACATAAGGTACCTGCACTTAAATCAAGACTTTGTTCCTTCTGAACATTGATTGATGTACCTGCACTTACATCCAGAGTTTGTTTGCATTCATGAAATATTGAGATATCTAACATTTGAACCATAATGGGGTTCAAGCTGTCAACCTTGCTTGTGCAAGAGTCAAATAATTTCCTGTAGGAATCCATCTCTTGTGTTTCTCTCACTAGAAACTAGCTAAACCACTCGAATCATCACCCGTGTTATGAATTAAACGATCCTACACAGCGGAAGTCTTATTAGGAGAAAACCTATGTCCTGTAAAGGTCTGCCTACCAGGTTTCTGAGTATGACTCTTTTGATCTACGGGTTTGTTACTGTTTCTGTTCTTATGGAATTAAATCTTAGCACGTGAATTTACTTCCTTCAGGAGGTTTGTTATACAAGCATCATGATTGGCATTAAAGACACACATCTGACATGTAGAACAAACAAATTGTTTGGAATCTGAGAAAGAACTAGAACTCTTAGAGTGATCTGCTTTGGGCACAGCCGTTATCGTAACGCGACTACTCTTAGATACAAACAAACTCCTAGATGTTTGATTGTTGCTCCTAGGTTTTGGTTTGCTATCATCAGCAGTGCTTTGAAATCTAGCAGAAGGCATCACACTAGTTTTTGAGTTCCTATCTCTTTCTTGTGTCTTTTTCCTAGCTTCATCTAGATAGTGATTATGAACCATGTCATTTGAACTAAATCTTGGCATGTTCTTAGAACTATTCCTAGATGAGCTAGATGCAATCATATGATCAGGTTTTGCAAAGGCGGATTCTGTTTTCTTAGGCAAATAGTGTTGAGTTACTGGTCTTGACAAATTGTTATTCACATCAACTTGGGAGGCAAACCGTTGTTTTGACATTTGAGGCCTTTCAGATTTAAACGCATTTGGTTGTCTAACAACTGATTGGTTTCTTGGTGATTGTAAAACCGGTTTCCCCAAGACTAATGTTTTATCAAACTTAGTATCTACACTATTTCCTTTTAACTTCCTTAGGTCATTTTTCAATGCAGCAATTGCAAAAACCTTTTCCTGAATCTGAGCTTTTAAATCAGCATTATTAGCAAGCAAAGAAGTTGTCTGTTCTATAGTCTTAGATCTCGTAATTTTAATAGAATCATACAAATCTTTGTAATGCTTTTTCAAAGTCTCATTTTCCTTACGTAATTTAGCCACACTATGTTCTAATTCGATGTTCATTGTTTCAAGTACATCAATTTCCTTTTCAATCTTGGCTTTATTACTTGTTTCATTCAAAATTTGACCATGTTGCCCCGATTTTAAAGCTTGATTTTGATATTTAAGTTCGAGAGCAATACAATGTGCTTCCATTCTTGAAAAATCTTTTTGAAATTAGGCAATGGTCTTTTTGAGTAAAATATTTTCAGACTTGAGTGATTGTTTTGAGTAGTCAGTTGTCTGGTTATCAGGTGATGAATCAAGCATATGACTTTTAACTTGACATTGTTCAGGATACTGGTCAACCCTACCTTCATTAATGATTTCAGGTTGCTCAGTATGCTGTTGTCCTATAGCAAAGATATTACATTCAGCAGTCAATTGTACCTCAGCCATTGGCTCTTCGTACACTATAAGGGGTCTGATATCTGCATCGATCAGCCATCTGTAATCATTCCCTGACCTGCTGTTGTCACCTTGCACTGTCGAGTCTGTCCTATTGCTTTTTGTGTCAACCAAATCAGCATCGAATGCTTTACCTGTATCAATCTTACTCTTTTTTTGCGTCGCATCTGTCTATTATTCACTCCTTCTTTCATACTGTCTTTGATGAACGTGTTCTTTCAGTCAACAGACTTCTTAACATTACCGCAGGTGTTGGGAGTATGTATCACCTAAAATGGTTGAACCTTCGATTCAGTTTAATTCAATAAAGTACGTGTCTTGTCATTTGTCTATCATAATTCCAATTTAAACTTTGATCGATGAAGCTTTTGGAACGGTGTTTTTACCACTCCAAAAGGCTGTACATGGATCCATCTTCTTGAAATTCCATCTTGTCAAGTTGCTTTTTGTAGTTGACTACAATGAGGAGCATTGTTCTTGTGAAAGTAGGTCAACATCTTGACCAAAGAGTGACATGACTCCCGTATTAGATGATCATGTTCGATGCGAGTGCCTTTTATGTCCCATCTTTTGAAAGAACTTTGAAGGTGTAATGAAGAGATCAAAATATGCCATGCATCTTTCTTATTGGCTTGTTGACATCTTGTAATCTGATTGAAGTGAACATCTTGTGGTTCAATAATTCAAGCTGGCATTTCCTTTGCTGTTTGTTGGATGCATCTCGAATTTACGTCTTCTTTCTCAGCACAAGAGGTTTCGTTTGAACAACTAAAATCACTTTGTCAATGAATCAGATCAATGCTTGGGTTGATTTGAATGATCTTCTTGTGTCTGCATCACGTCTTTGTTTTCAACAAAGTAGAGTCGCCGGTTTGATGAAGAATTTATCTCAAGCATGTATTTCCGAATGGAATCTATGGTATAGATCATTGCATCATTGAAGGATTGAGCATTGTATTGTGTATATTTTCTCATACGCTCTTCGAATTCTGAATTGAAAGCATTTTCAAACTGTCTGAGATAGGCAAAGTATTTTGTTGCAATCAGGTCCTAGAAAGTAATATCTTTAGTAAGAATGTTGTTCTAAGTAAATCCAAGTCCTTTAGAGAACGTTCTTATTGAAGATTAGGCATCGTGCCATAGTCTTGTAAAGTTTTTCTGAGTGAAACTTAAATAGAGACTATTGATTTCCTTTAATGACTGTGCATAGCATCTACTTCTTGAAAGTTGTGTCGTTTTTCTCTTGAATGTTAGAAAATGAAACAAAAACAAGAAACTGTGTCATCTGAAGAACACTTGATGTTTTGAGTTTTTGCAAATTGTATTGGTATTTGACAGTTTGATGAAGTGTGACAATGGGATATCGATCACACAAGTAGGTAAAGTGATTGTTGTTTGGGGATTAAAATCAATTAATGTTCACGACGAATCAGTGGTAGAGTACGTCGGGGGATTTTACAAATCTTTGATTAAAACCGAGAATGAATCGTATCTTTCGCGGGATTTTACAAAATCAAGAAGAAACCGTAAAACAAAAATGATGAGAAATCGTTGTTGAAATTGAAGAATTTGAACTTTCGTTAACGATTGGTGAGCTTAAAACGATGAACGGTGCATAAATTTTGAGCTTGAAATGATGAACGGTTGATCAAAACTCAATTAAGGACAAACGGTGCAATTTCTTACAACTAAAGGGCTAAAATTGAATATAAACTAAGTAAAGAAAAAAAATTGAAAACAAAGATCTAAAAATGAAAATGTTTTAAAAAATGAAAGGTTAGAATTAAAATATTCCAAAAGCTAAGGGCTAAAAGAAAATGTTGTTATTAACTAAGGGTTAAAAAAGTGAAACTATAGAAAATAAAGGGTTAAAAATGAAATTTTCAAAATTTTAAACAATATTAAAAAAATCATGCACGTGTTTTTTTTCTAACTCCTTCTTCTTCGTTCTTCATTTCAAATTAAAAGATATATGACGTTTTATGTTATTGATCTCGCGGAGTGATACGGTAATCGTCGGTAAAAAATAAATGTATCACGTTGATCGAAACGAAGTCACGAGTACGATGATGTAAGTCTTAAGCCCCGTCGTTTAACGTCACTCGAAACCGAAAAACCCAAAATACATTTAAAACGTATAAAAATTTTCTCGTTCGGTTCTGAAATGTTACTCGTTCGGTCCTTCCAAACTGTTGCTTGTTCGGTCCTTGTTATTGTACTCGTTCGGCTCTTGAGTTTTTCCGTCGTTCGGCTCTCAAGTGGTATCGCTAGTTCGGTCTACCTTGAAGAAACTAGATCGGTCCTTGATGAAATCACTCGATCGGTTGTCAAATGACTTTACTCGTTCGGCTCCAAGAAAAATACACTCGTTCGGTGCACACTAGTCAAGAACTCGTTCGGCTCTACAAAAATCCACTCGTTCGGCTCTCTCAAGCAATAACTCGTTCGGTCCTCTTTGAAGGTTACACTCGTTCGGTGATCTTTGAAGGGTTACTCGATCGGTTCCAACAAGGAATGTCACTGGTTCGGTCCAATCTTAAAAACTACTTGTTCGGCCCGTTTAAACTTTACTCGTTCGACCCTATCTTGTTCGGCTCCCTTTAAGATTAGACTCGATCGGTGCTTTTAACGTTAACTCGATCGACTCATTATTTTGAGATACTCGTTCGGCTCTTAACAATATAACTTGTTCGGTGACTTCTTTCGATCTTGTGTTGAGCTCAACGAAAAACAACAAATATTTGCAAATGAAAATATGGATACTTTTCAAAAACAAAACAAAATGTTGGAATGTAGGAGACACAACATAAAAATGTTGTGTTTCCTTAGATGAAACAAGACTTTTTATATGATGGGAACTTTGGCAGATTTAAATTGAGATAATATGTTCTTTTGTGATGAAAACGTGGACAAAAACAACAAAAAAATCACAAAGCCGTGGATAAAATAACAAAAACAAAAAAATCACGAAACCCACCCGTGGCGATTGATACCAATTGTTATCCCAAAAGCTTAAACCATTTCACAACATAAGCTATACCAATAAGCAAAAAGCTAGAAAGATAGAAAGAAAAGTTGGAAGATTTATTAGAGAGAAACTAGAGAGGTGGAAGATTACACACACACAAGTAACCAACACCCTCTCCATGTGTGGAGAGGGTTCTATTTATACCCAATGCCAAGTAGTAGGCGTATGGGCTTT
>BQNB010176928.1:2246-13014 GCA_026074375.1 Tanacetum coccineum
AGTTACAATATAGAAATCAACCCACCTAATCTACTACATGATATACAAGTAATCAAGGATGATCACTTACATGTAGAGATATCCTATACTTCACTAAATACCCCATAGTATTAACATAGAATGTAACCATGATCCATGCCTTATGCTAGAATCATGATTAAAGAAGAAAAAAGAATTCTATGTATTTGGTGTGTGAATTTTTTATATGGGTTTTCATCATGAGAGGGGAGGAGGAAGACCTTGCAATTTTTAGGGGATCCATTACTAGTTTTCCCTCCATCTTCTAGAAGCAAATTCAAATTTTAAATTTATTATTTTCCCTCCATCTTCTAGAAGCAAATTTAAATTTTAAATTTATTATTTTCCCTCCATCTTCTAGAAGCGTTGTATTTTCCCTTCATTTTCTAGAAGCTTTGATTAGGCCTTGATGGGCCTTAATGGGCCGAACCTATTTGGCCTTAATGGGCTAGCCCTTTTGCTTGGTCTGATCCAACCAGTGAATCCTATATGAGTAAGAGTCTTGGGATGTCGTTATCGAGTTTGGAAATGTATATTCGTGGTGGATAAGGATGGTGAGATATTCGTAAATTGAAGTATACATCTACAAGTAACTTGTGAACTTTACGTTATGTTTTATAGATTACATGTTTGTCGTCACCAAAACATAAAGAGAATGTATAGATTAAATATCGTAATATTTGCACTAATAATCTCTCCCTTTTTGATGATGACAAAATGTGTAAACTATAAAGCATAGTAAAGTTTAAAAGTTATTTGTTTACATTCCTTCTCCCCCTTTTGTCAAAACAAAAAGGAGTTTCTTGGATATAGGTTGGAGCATTTAGGTATGAGAAGAAGGTAAGTGTATAAAGTAAAAATGTTGGAGGAATTAAGAGAAGGTAGGTGCTCCTAATGGGTTCTCTGAGTATATAGATTGAAGGTGTGAGGAAAAAGACGTGAGAAATAAAGGTTGAAGGTTATTTTGTGTTTCTTGGATAGTTGAAGGTTATAAGAAACGAGAGGAAGACATGAGAAGAATAGTAATTCAAGCCTATATAAGTGCGAAAGTATTAGGACAAACTGCAGGTAGCAGATGATTTTGAAGAAGAGAGTGGAAGATCTTGGGTATTGGTAGCCCGTTCATCGTATTGACAAACTCCCATCTATATCAATAAAGGTGAGGTGATCACTGTAACGTCTTCAATCATAACGGTTCACGACTCCTTGCTATTTACCACTCTTCCTAGCTCCACTGCTCATTGCATCTATGCATAATTTCTTCCTTGTATATAGACTAAGTGTCCATCGGGGAATGCTCCCCTTGATAGGGGCACCAAGAAAGCAAGATATGGATGTGAGCTACAAAACAACGATAGTAGACAAGTATAAATATGTTATAAAATATGTATTATATTATGTTCTATTATCTATATAGAATATACTAATTCGAAAATCTATATCTATCTACGAATGTATCTATTAGAATACTAACACCTAAAATGCATGTCTAGTTCCCCACTAATATCTTGCTATATATATATGCACTTGTCTACTAACTTTGTTTTGTAGCACGCATCCATATCTTGATTCCTTGGTGCCCCAAACAAGGGGGAGCATACACCGAGGGGGAGCACTTAGTCAATATACAAGGAATGTAATTATCATGGGGATGCAATGAGCAAGGGGGAGCTAGGAGATATGTGGGTAAATAGCAAGGAGTTGGTTAAACCGTGATGATAGAAGACTTCACTAGGATGATGCAAGCTCACCATTATAGGAAGATAGGATTGGGAATTTTTAAATACGATGAAGGGCTCATTCATACTCCAAATACTTCACCTCATCTACTTCAAAATCACCTTCAACCTTTAGGTTTTGTCTAATACTTTCCACTTATATACTTGAAGTACCTACAATTCTATCATGCCTTCTTCTCATCTATCACGACCTCTCCTAAATTATCAAAGAAACACAAAACCACCTCAACCTTATTTCTCATATTTCTTCTCATACCTTCAATCTATATACTCGGAGTACCCATTAGGAGAACCTACCTTCTCTTAATTCCTCTAGTATTTTTACTTTATACACTTACCTTCTTCTCATACCTAAATGCTCCAACCTATATCCAAGAAAATCCTTTTTGTTTCGACAAAAGGGGGAGAAGGAAAGTAAACAAATAACTTTTAAACTTTACTATGATTTATAGTTTACACATTTTGTCATCATCAAAAAGGGGGAGATTGTTAGTGCAAATATTACGATATTTAATCTATACATTCTCTTTATGTTTTGGTGACGACAAACATGTAATCTATAAAATATAACGTAAAGTTCACAAGTTACTTGCAGATGTATACTTCAATTCATGGATATCTCGCCATCCTTATCCATCACAAATATACATTTATAAACTCGATATCGACATCCCGAGACTCTTACTCATATGGGCTTCACTAGTTGGATTGGACCAAGCAAACGGGCTAGCCCATTAAGGCCAAATAGGTTCTGCCCATTAAGGCCCATCAAGCCCCAATAAAAGCTTTTAGAATATGAGGGTGAAAAAACAAAGCTTCTCTAGAAGTGGAGGGAAAATAATAAATTCAAATTTTAAATTTGCTTCTAGAAGATGGAGGGAAAACTCAAAGCTTCTAGAACATGGAGGGAAAATAATAAATTCAAATTTTGAATTTGCTTCTAGAAGATGGAGGGAAAACTTAAAGCTTCTAGAACATGGAGGGAAAATAATAAATTCAAATTTTGAATTTGCTTCTAGAAGATGGAGGGAAAACTAGTAATGGCTCCCCTATAAATAGCAAATTCTTCCTCCTCTTAACTTTTGATGAAAACCCATAAAATTACACACACCAAATAAATAGAATTCTTCCTTCTTCTTTAATCATGGTTCTAGCATAAGGGCTTGATCAATGGTTTACTTTTCTGATGTTAGTTTTCTCTAATAACCATAGGGTTATTTAGTGTACGTTATAGGGATGTTTTACTACATGGAAGTGATCCTTTGTTGCTAATGTTTCTTGTGCAAATTTACAATTGACTGCTGCTAATCATATATTATGGGAATTGAAAAATAACCCAGACATGTGACTTCAAGTTGTGCACATTCTTTCAAACACAACGAACTTGAATACCAAGTTCTTTGCCTCACAAGTATATATTATCATCTTCTGTCATGCGTTGCTTTTGAACTTACAAATTTTAATGGCTTTAGGCATGTCTATAATGTAGGTTTGTACGCACCTTTCCTAACCATATATTATTTTAGTTTGCTAGGGATGTATGCATCGAGATTATGTGCAGTTAAATTATTCTACTGTATGCCTTGCATTTTAGATCTAGTCGAGCTTTGTATGGCTGCGACACGTCATGTCTGTTTGGTTGTTCGGATTATTTGTGTAGTTCTAACAATTGTACAATCCTTCCCACGAACATGTATATTTTTATGGTTTACAAATATGGTATGGTAATTATGTATATAACAAAAATAAGTTTTGAGAGTATTTTTTTGGGATATAAATATAAGAGTTTCAAAATTCTTTGACAACTTTGGTTAAAGAAATCAAAATGCGAATAGAGAACATTATTTGCTCTGAATACATTGACTATGAGATATTCATAGGTATGTGAAAGAAACTATTGTATGAAACTTTATAATTTTGCATGGTATGAAAACCTTTTAGCTGTCAATTATATTAAATACAAGCTTCTGTCTCTACTCTCCTTAATTTTGCATGGTATGAAAACCTTTTAGCTGTCAAGAAGAAATAAGATGAAGACATTTTGGGTTTGCTACAAGCTATGTTTGGTTTACAGGTGTGCATCTTCATTATTCATATATGTTGTAACAATCCGTATTTTTAGGTCATTTTACGACTTTAATTATTCAATTATTTATTTTTAGACTTTTACGCATTTACTTTTAATATTTATCGTATAGTTAAATCTAGTAAACTAAAAATCAACATTCAAGGTAAACGGGCATCAAACAAACAAAAGTTTACGTTCAAAAAGTGTTATAACATTATTAGAAGTATAATTTAGAACATTTTAAGTTTTATTTTTTATACTTTACGTAAAACGCATCCGGTTCGCGTTTTAGACACCCGTGCATGCATGTGAACCCATAAACTCATCTATACTTCAACAAATACCCACCATAATACCCAATACCCAAAATTTTACCATTTTTAACACAATTACACTTACATATCTGGTTATGATCATAGACACATGTATACATTTGAAATTAATTCATTAAACCCTCCACTCACTAATAAACAACAATATGTCTTAACCCTTTGATATTTACTTTTAGTTACACTAGTACAAAAATCCATTTTATGTCTCCTACGCCTTGCTTATACGTTCCAGGCTGATTTCGGGGTATATATATGCATGCTTAATCTTTCTTTCAAATCAATCTTTACTCAAGACAAGTTTGGGGTCACATCCTTACCATAGCTTTGTTCGTTACACCCTAGTATTAAACAACGCTATAAAACCCTTATAACCCTAAACCTCATATCAATACCGAACATATTGCGGCGCATGAACACCCTTATTACAACCTCAAAACCATTTGATAGTTTTATTAAGATGGTATTTCACAATGATTTGCTATATATAGAAAGTCATAAAGTGAAAGACACACACACTTATCAATTGCAAACTAAAATCAAACGCAAAAACTCTCTCTAGAACACCCGTAGCTCACGGCTTGGAAACACTCCACTAAAACATTTTATATTTTTGATTTCTTAAGTATTACAAGTATACAAGGTTTAATATTAGGCATATCTAAGGTGTTACAAATTGATTTGGAAGCTTTGTTAGTTATTTATAAAGGGTTTATACAAGAAGATAACTAGGGTTTTTCAAGTGAAGTATTAGGGTTCTTGTTAAATATTTGGGTTGAATACTAGGGTTAGACTTTATGTATCATCATCATTTTCTCTTTAATGGTCTAAATCATAACTTTAATCTTTTCTAATACTTTATTTACATGTTTATATATTTATTATGTTGTTCTTCACCATCTAGGTTATTACATGAGTTTATAAAAATGAAATAAACTTGTATAGGGTTCGAACTATATTTTCTCATGTGTTAAGATGATGTTAAAAATATAATATAACTCAAGAACACACTTTATATAAGTGTCAGTTAATTTATAAAACTAGTTTATAAATTAAAGTGTTGAAAGTTTATTTATAAAAGTTATAAATAAAAGAGGTTGAGTACATTTTATTTGGAAATAAAATCATGGAATATAATTAGAGGACTAATAATATGTTGAAGATGTGTTATTAGATAAATTAAAAGACTTGTAATAATTTATTTATGTCAAAAGTTTATAAAATAAACTTTTTACACTTTATTTATGGACTGTTTTAATATTCTGTAACAACTCGAAATATTAAAAAATTTGGAAGTATTTTTTTTTTGTGAAAGTACATATTATAAGGAATCCAACCATATAAGGAACTCGAAAAACGAAGCCATAATGAAAGAGTTATGAATTTTACAAGATTACAATAAAAATTGTTTTTATAAAAGTATTTTTATAAAAACTGCTACTATTCGAACCTGATAAAAATATAAGGATATTTTTTGTGATAGTACATCTTATGAGGAATCCAAATATGTAAAGAACACGAAAAACGAGATTATTATACATTTTACAAATTTACTATAAAAAGTGTTTTTATAAACGTAGTTGTATAAAAACTGCATCTATTTCGAAATTAATAAAAATATATGGATATTTTTTTGTAATAGTACATTTAATATGGATTTTGAATCTATAAAGAACATAAAGATTGGAGCTATAATGGAGATATGATTTTTATAAGTTTTTCATAAATAAATTTATAAAAAGTATTTTATAAATTTCAACTCACTGTTACTGTTCATAACAGATTATATATGTATTAAACTGTAAGATTTTGTTAGATTTTTCAACCACGATCCCACACATATAAAGAATGTTAGAAACGGAGTTAAAACACGAAAGTTATGAAGTTATGAAAATTATATATCTCTTATGCACTATTTTTATATACTTCATGTGCACTATTTTTATAAAATCCACTTGCTGATTGAAACATAAAAAGAGACTTACGAGCATTTTCAAGTCCGTTTGGGCTATAAAACCTTAAGAAATAATGTCATATTACTTATATAATATATACAATGTTTTTAACTTTATAAATATTATTTTATAAAATAATTAAACTATTTATATAACATCATTATATAAATAACAAAAATATTAAAACAAGTATCATTAACAAATAATCAAATATTTGACAAAGATAATATTTGTATTTTTCAATTACAAATACTTAGACATTTATTTAACAAAAGCAATTTAAATATTGCTTCAAGTTTATAAATTAAACAAAGACATCTAGATTGTGATGTAACTCTATAAAAATATATTGATGTAATTATATTAAATACATGACACTCATACGGCTTATAATTAATTAGGTTGCATTCGGGATTTTCGAGACTATATTCATATTTGAATTATATAATCAAACACATTCACTAAGGTGAGTTTATAGCCCCATTTTTATACAATTACAATGATTTACAACGTTTGGGGTGAGAAACATACATTGTTTTACATTTGGATGCAAGTACACTTTTACATAGATTACGAGTTTGCCTAAGTAGCAATAACCCACTATGCCCATGAATCATGAATTGTTAATTGTTGGTTGCAAGCGCGAGTGTTATGAATAGATCTATTTGGGATTGACATCCCCGTTCGGGTGAGTAGCGCTCACTAGTTTCAGAGGTACCAAAACGATGAATGTATACCATGTCAGAACAATTTGGATGTTGCGGGTTGAACATCTACATGGGAACATTATTTGCATTAAATTGCATACACATATATGTTGTAGCTTTAGTGTCATGATCTTGGCGCAGGCGTAATTACTTTTGTGATATTGTATTCGTTACTTTGTCATACACATGGAAATCTTACGGTCCTATTTTATACATTACTTAAACCTGTGAATTCACCAACTTTATGTTGACGTTTTAAAGCATGTTTTTCTCAGGTCAATAAGGTACAAGAAACAAGGATACATTGGTGGTCATCATTTTAGATTCATTTTCAATAGAGATTTTAGTGCATTACATTTTGGAGTATTTGTTATGTATTAAATTCTTTTACATTTACAAGGATGAACAAGTTAAACTTCGGGCTTTTGTAACAAACGAGTTTATTAAATCCAATGTATCATTTTCGAACGACTCATATAAAGGTCATTCTCATATCTTGTGCTATTGATATATGATGTGACACTCTCATACCCACATTCTGCTGCGACCCTATTTGGGGGTGTTACATATGTGGCACGTACAAGAAGATATAAGATGAAGACATTTTGGCCATGGCCAAAAGGCTACATGAAGAAATAAGATGAAGACATTTTGGGTTGGCTACAAGCTATGTTTGGTTTATAGGTGTGCATCTTTATTATTCATATATGCGGCACGTACACTCTTAAAAGATTTTATTGGCGGGTTAAAACAGTCGCGTCTACCAGCTGATACTTTTTGCCCGGCTTTATGTATATGTAACGTATCATTGTAATTATTATGACTGCAAATCCGTAATTTATATTAGATAAAAACTACTTGGGACATTATAAGCTTTTGAATACACATTTGGTGAATTTTACCCAACCAACCCATTTCAATATATGTAGCTAACTTTCTATATTCCACTTTTTTGTTACTTTATGATGGGATTTAAGCAAATAATAGATAGTCACTACAGAGTTGTGGATTGTTCTTTAGTTGTCCCTATGTATCTACACAATGTCGAATTATAGGCTGTAATTTGTTGAAAAGATAGTATCACTTTATTTTGTTGTAAGATTTGATCTATATTTAGGTTTGTGTGTTGCACAGTTACAAGACAAGGTGACTTACATTGGTTCTAAGTAAAATAGTTACTTAAAGCCTTAAAAGGGTGTTATGAACTTATGATGCATTGTTTATAATGCACTTTTTGGATACAAACACGCTCTAAATTGCTAATCATGTATCAAACAAAGAAGCAAAATGTGTCATTTTGATGGCTTGAGTTATTGTTGAGTGTTTGTGGTTAATTTATGATTTATGTATAAAGGTATTGAATTTGGATTGCTTATGTAATTATGGGTTTATTTTTTGTTGTTGTTTATGTGTAAAGTTTATAGATGTCTCACGTCATATTAAAATTATCTATTATTAATCTTCCTTTTATTTTGTAAAAACATGTAAACAATTTTCCACGAGTCATTTTGTTTGTCATTTATTCGATAATAATACATAAATAATAAAAAATAAATAAATATAAACCCGTGTGTACACGGGTATTATAACTAGTTCCTATGAAAACAAATCATCATTTGGCATGAAACAAATACCTCATAATTAAGTGATAATCCTTTAGGCAAATCGGATTCATCTTCGTCAATATTACCTGAATCAAGCTTTGCTTTAATGGCATCCGTTTGCACACAACTCCCATTCGCGCATATTTTACGTTCACCCTTATTTGTTAATGATGACGATGATGATGTTTCACCCGACATTGTTGGTTAAATTAATTATGTTTATCCTAACAATCCAAACATGATCAAATAACTAATCTTGAAACACTGTTTTATTGACAACAATTGATTGATCAAGAAAACCTCAGCATTGACCATGAAAAAGAAATGTTGAAAAACATGTTCCGAATCTAATGTTGTTTTATTTATGCTTTTTTTAAGGAGTTCATGTTTGAAATGGACGGGTCAGATTGTGGGTTATGACATTGACGAATGAACGGATCTAATTTTGTATTTAGAAGCAGAAAAAAGAGAAGTGGGAATTTGAGAGGGAACTTTTCTAAAAGTTTTAAAAGGTTAAGGAAACTTTGCCAAGCAATTAAAACGTATGCCATTAATGCGGTAGCAGCGGAATCGGGGAAAGTATACATAAAAGACAGTTCTTTTCTATTATTAACAATTGGCAGTTCCTATTCTAATCAATATGAAATAGACTCTGAAACTGAGATAGTTGCCTTTCAGAAAATTCTAATGATAGGCGAAAAGTCTACGTTTTATTCTTCTAAAGGTGGGAGATGATATTTCAAATCGTTAAATGGTTTAATGGTGATTGATAATTTGATAATTTGAATTGTAATTGTTAATAGAGATACATTCCTTGTCTATATATAAATCAAAACACATCCAATACTTCACATACCTACAAAGAAAACACACACAACACAATGTCTTTCTTACTCTTCTCTCTTTTTAGCCTAATACACACCACATCCTTGCTACCGCCGGAATTTTCACACACCTTAAATCTAATAAAACAGTCACTCACCACCACAAGACCAACACTCATCGAAAGATAATTTTAAAGCTCTTTTATAAATCTTTGTATTTTATTTGTAGATATAGGTTTTCGAAAAAAGTTTACAAGCTTTGAGGATTTTGTTAGATCTGTGTATATGAAACAAGTTTAGATTGCTTTTTTATATGGATTTGTAGATCTTAGTTTTTTAAACATTTGTAGCGTGTTTAATTTTAGCCGCCGCCAACTACCGTCGTCTTGCCGGATATAGCTGCGACCTCGCCATCGAAACCTCCACATCACAAGAGGTATTTCTTAGTTTTATTAGGAGTTCTCTACAAGAGTTCTTAGTTTATATAACTTTATGCGTTTTTGTACGGATCCTTTGTCGAAGGAAAGTTCCGGTCGCCAGATTTTTTTCTTATGATATATGTCTCGCTGGAAAATTTTGTTACAGAATTGTCTCGCCTGAAATTTGTTTTGTTTTTTTCCTTATAGATCTGTCTTGCCAGAATAGCTGTTGCCGCCGCTGTAGTCTCGCCAGAAACTTCGCAGCCAACGTATAGTATGTTTTTCAAGTTGTTCATATTTGTCATAAATTTTGTAATATAAATTTTGTTATAAAGTTGTTACTATTATATAAAGTTTATTGTATAAAGTTTATGGTTGAAAAAATCATGAATCGTGAGCCGGGCGGTCGACCACCTTGTAGCTTGTAATCGGTCAAGGCGGGATTAATCAGCGATTAATCGGATTGGCATTTTTGGCAAAATTTGGGTATTTCCGGCAAGTTTTGTGTATTTCAGTCGAGTTTTAGATATTATTGGCAAGTTTTTTCTAAAAAACAACTTGTAATAGATTTAAACAGTTAATATAAGTGATTAAAACAAGTTTATGGTGAGTTTTAAGTACTTCCAGCAAGATTAAAAGGTTTACGGCAAGTTTGACCACCGTTGACCATCGTTGATCGTCGTTGACCACGGTTGACCTATTTGTTTGACCCTGTTACATTAATCGGCAAGGTTGGTGGCCTTGTAGCGTCTAATCGGCGATTAATCGGCCTTGTAAACCTTGTTTTGCAACACTTATAAACTTTGTTATGTAGTTTCTTGTGTAAATTGATTTAGCACAATTTATTGTTATATAGTTTTAATTTATTGTTTTGATGTTATTTGAGACTGGGCATTTTATGGTTATATATTTAAGTGTGGATCTAATGGTTTTTTGATATAAAATATTAATGTAGTGGTTTTGCAATGTTTTGGCTTTATGGTATTTTAAAGGTGGTTTTATGCTAAATTGATTTTTAATGAAAATATTGTGATATGATTGTGACAAGCATACTCACCTTTTTGTGAATCTTACCATGCGTGTTTTTATATCATCTCTGTGATGT
>BQNB010176929.1:0-13014 GCA_026074375.1 Tanacetum coccineum
TAAGTGGGATCAACGTGTTATAACTGTCAAAGGGAAGGGCACATGGCGAGATAGTGCACTCAGTAAAAAAGGCCAAAAAATTCTGCATGGTTTAAGGAGAAGTTGATGTTAGTCGAAGCACAAGAAGCTGGTCAGATATTGGATGAAGAGCAACTTGCATTCATTGCAGACCCTGGAATAAAAGAAGCTCTAGTTGCTCAACAGACAATCCCTTAGAATTCAGCCTTCCAGACTGAAGATTTAGATGCCTATGAGTCGGATTATGATGATATATCCTTGGCTAAAGCGGTTCTAATGGAAAATCTTTCAAGCTGTGATTCAGACGTCATCTATGAGGTACCATATTCTGATACTTATCTGAATGATATGATTGATCAGGACGTGCAAGAGATGCAGTATTCTAAACAAACACAAATTGACAATTTTCCAGATAATGAGATCAACATTGATAGCAATATCATTCCTTACTCTTGATATCTGCAAGAATCACAAGATGCGGTTATTCAGGATACTAATTCTTCTGCACCAAATGATTTATTAGTTCTATCTTTGGTTGAACAAATGACTGATCACGTAACCAATTTAGATAAGGAAAATCAAACAAATAAAATGGTAAATGAATCCTTAACCGCTGAGCTTGAGAGATACAAAGAATGTGTCGCCATTTTTTAGCAAAGGCTTAATGTAGATTTGAACAAACGTGAAAAATTGATAGATTTTAAAATGGATGACTTAATTTGGAATAGAAATGTAAAGTTTGTAGCTTTTCAGCAGGAGATCGATACACATAAATAAAATCTTTCTAATCATGCCAAAGAAAAAGAATCTTTATCAACAACATTAACTGTTTTCAAAACAAGATCTAAAGAAAAATAATCTAAATACATTGACAAGGAATTTGTTTTGGAAAACCAAAATAAAGAACTAAAAAATATTCTTTGTAAGTTGTATCGATCTACGCAAGCAATGCATATGCTAACGAAACCATAAGTTTTTTACGATAACACTCATAAACAAGCTCTTGGTTATCAAAATCCATTGCATCTTAAAAAGCTCAGCAGATTAAATCAACATTATATGATGGTAGTGTTATTACTAAGGAACATGATGTGATTTCTGTAATTGCTGATGTAGAGACATTGATTTTGGAAGAAGAAAGTCGATCAAAGATGCTTGATAAATAAAATGATCCAATTTCAATAAAACCTCCATCTGGACCAAACCAGTGTAAGAAGATAAAGAGGTTAATAACCAAAGAGTCAGAGTCTTCCAAGAAACCATCCACCACCAAGGAAACACCTAAAGGTAAAGGTCCATCAAAAGGTTCTAAAACTGGTAAGTCTACATCTACAAAGGAACCGGTTGAAGAACCAATTGATGAGGTGGTAACGGATGGTGCATTCAACACTGCGGATGAAGATGTGGTTCATGATGATGATCAACCACAAGACACTTTAGAACCCAAGACAAACAAGACTCTGAACCAAGATTGGTTCAAGCAACCTCCAAGGCTTCCTACACCTGATCCGGAATGAAACAGCTCCAAGTTATACTTGATCAACTTAAACAGCCTTGGTTCAACCAAATTGTCTCTCCTACATATGATCTTCTCACATTCAATGATCTAATGGCCACTCCTATTGACTTCTCCAAGTATGTGTTAAATCGACTCAAGATTGACAATCTCAATTAAGATCTCTTGTTAAGACCTGCCTATAATCTGCTAAAAGGCACATGCTCTAGTAGCATCAAACTTGAGTACAACTTCCAAGTGTGTTTCAATGCATTGACAGACAAACTTGATTGGAATAATCCTGAAGGAGATCATTACCCCTTTGACATGTCCAAACCTCTTCCTCTGCAAGGTCACCTAGGCCATCTAATTGTTGCTGCTGATTACTTCTTCAACAATGATCTGTAGTATCTAAAATCTTCTGAACCAAAGAGAACGTACACTATGTCAATCACGAAGACAAAAGCAGCTTGGTATGAGATTGCGGGAATGAAAGACATGGTTCCTATGCTTTGGAGTCATACCAAAGTGGGGTATGACAAAGATGCGTTAAAAGGGATCAAGCATTAGGGTGAAAGACGTAAGCTTTGGTACAGATCTCAGATGAACAAATTTTCCAAGCATAATATCTATTCCACTCAGAAAATTCTTGGTGTGAAGAGTGTTAGTGTCAAGAAACTGCATGGATATGGTCACTTGGAAGAAGTTGTTAGGAAAAGAGCTGCTCGACAGCTATACAAGTTTAAAGAAGGTAACTTTGTGGATCTACACTTGAACAACATTGAAGACATGATGATTCTTGCTGTTCAACACAAGCTATTCCATCTCAACGATAGTGATATTGTTAAATTTATTATGGCTCTTCGTATGTTCACAAGAAGTCTCGTCATCAAAACGTTGAGTCGAGGATCTTTAGCTCGGTGTAAAGAGTTACCAGAAGAAACTTAACATCACTTCACCTCAACAGACCTTTTCTAGAATTGAATTCAAGAACTTCTACACTCCTGCATACAAATCAAAAGGTAATCTATAAGACTGACCAAATAGAAACAAGTGCTGCGGGCCTGATGATGAGCTGTATAAGTTCTGGATGGGACGGTCAAGGAGGAAAGTGGATGGCCTTCATAGACAAAAATAGATCGGAGCTTATGGTTGAGTTGATTGATAATCAAATGCGTGAAAGGCGAATCATCAGAAATCTGAAGCGATTGGTTAGTGCTTGAGAACTCGAGATGGACTACAAACTAATGACTCAAACTGTATGATCGTCAGGTCTAATCTTAAAAATATATCATTGTGAATATGTAAATATGTTGTATAGATTAGAATAATAGGCAAGGATAATAGTGTTTGAGTATGAATTTTCTAGAATTTTTCGATAAATTTAAAAAATTTCAAATTAACGTACTCAACACTATATATATATATATATATATAATACCCTCATAAATTGAGGGGGGCATTAAGATGTTCTTAATGCGACTTGTTAATAATCGGAACATTTCTCTCCCCAACCAGTTTTTAAACATATTTGAATCAAATGATATCTAAAATATCAAGAGATTTGACATTTTTGATAAGGAGAGAAAATATGATTAAAATATATGGCTAAAGATGTGATTTTAAGGACTCAAGTGTGAGGTTCACCCTTTATGTGCTAAACATTTCGAATATTGATGCACGTGTTGAGGTGGAGCATTTCTGAAAAGTAAAAACAAACGAGGTACAAATGTTTTGACTTATGTCACAAGTACCTCGGTTGAGTATTTCAAATGGTTTTAAGGCCGAGAACAATACCAAAAGACCGCCCATGTTTGTAGTTAATTGGAGTTATAAGGTAGTTAAGATTAGGTATTCGTTCCATGATCAGGCTAGAACTGGACGGGATCTACCCAGGGGACTTCATTAGTTATAATTACAAGTCCTTGGTATGATACAAAAGGAGAGGTAAAACTAAGAAGGGAAAATGTAGTCTAGACAAAGTGATATTGGAACAATACCAAAGTTGTTAGTGATGAAGTCTTGGTAAGCATTAAAGGGGTTGAAGAATGAAAAAGAAAAGTTAAGATAAAAGGTGAAAAGAAAGAAGCCCTCTTTACAGTTACGCAGAAATTGAGTCAATACATATGCTATTAGAAACACTAAGTTGTTGTCTGGTATTGAAGATAGTCATCATGGACATAGTGATGCAATGCACAACCCTTCCTAGCCTCTCAATGTCTCTTAAAAGATTCTTGTTTCATTTCTCACAAAGATAAATGCATTTCTATCGACTTTCTCACTCCAAGTTAGTTGATATTGAAAAGGTCGTAGTCTGCTCCAGCCTCTGATTACTAAAACGAAAGTGCACTATCGAGTCTAGAGCCATAAAAGAGATCATCATAATTCTTTTGGTCACACTTATCCAAAATATGCTTATGTGATTCACATAATGTGAAAACAAGAAATATCTCAAAGGTCCTACGCACTATCCTTGTGATATTGCTAGAACATCTGAGTGATACTTTGAAGTATTCATAGTGACGATGGAAATCCTTCTAGAGCCAACATCAAACAAGCTCTATGGTAGGAGACTTGTGAGATCCTACACTAATCAAACTTGTGATAATGGATATCGATTCGGTCCAGCTTATGAATTGATGAATGAATTTTGAAAAAGATGAAACTGTTTGTGTGTTTTAAAAAACTCTTTGCATCTTAACACACTGACTGATTTTCCTAAATCAATTTTTAATCTTATGTCCATGGGAAGCCTCACAAGGGTATTTAGACATAGGAAAGCTGAACACGAATTGACGACTTAATCGGGAAGATAGTAACTTACCGATTCACTCTTATTGTGTTGTCTACTTTGAGACGCTCCGGTAATGAGAACGGCTAGTGCAGCTGCGAAACCCTGTTAAAGAGATTCTCTTGAATTCTACCTGATCACAAGCAGCATTTATACTGATTAACAGGGAACCATGGTTATTACAACCATATTCGATGAAGTGATAAAGATACTTTCTTCTATATATGTTGTTTATCACTAACCCATTTATGCAGATTTCCTAACGGTGGCAGTAGTTAACCGATGACAAGTCGAAGCCAATACCACATGCTCATACACTCGATACGCTATGTAAAGACAATAAGAAAGCTCAAGTACATGTTTCAAAAGACTTCCGCTTCCTACTCTATATCACAGTCTTCCTTGAACAATGATGAGTATTAAAGTTAAAAGAGTTTCAAGAAAGATGACCCTTTTTAACAAATTCGTTTTCTAAGACAAAGAAAGGTTCATGAGCATGTAAGTCCATAGTCACAAGATCCAAGAAGGCAAAGATTACAAGGATGGCAAAAGAGATTATGCTGGTTGATGATTCAAGTAGTTCAAGATCACACTACAATTGTCAAGATAAAGATACTAAGCTAATGGCTAAAGTCTAAAGATTACTACATTAAGATTCACAAGATAAAGATCAAGAAACCAAGATTACGAGCAAAGATTGAGACATTCATAGAATGATAAGCTTAAGTTTTTGTAAATTAGAGTGACCTCCCTTAGGGGGAGATTGTTAGAAATCAAGAAAAGACTCGGTCACTACCAATATATTATAGAATAGCTCGTAGCGTAATATTTAGAAACTTACCAAGCTAACCAGGTCAACATAAGACATCCTTATGTTGACCGGCCTTATGCTAGGTATAAATACCCCTCTCCACACATTGGAGAGGGTTAGTTGTTTCATTTCACTCATAATACATTTTCCTTCTTTCTCTCTCTAAAGTGTTACAACCCTCCTTTCTCTCTCTAGACATTCTATTGCTTATTTGTTAAGTGATTTGATACATCTACAATATTGAATAGGTGGCAGTCAGCTCCAGCCTCTGATTACTAAAACCAAAGTGCACAAATCGAGTTTAGAGCCAAGAGAGATCAAAGTATATCTCATTAGGACATAATTCATGTATAACACTTTTTGTGCATCAAAATGCAACATTTGGTATCAAAGAGTCCTACACATTATCCTTGTGATCTTGCCAGAACATCAAAGTGATACTCTCTAGTATACACAGTGATGATGGATATCCTTCCAGTGTCAACATCAAACAGCACTGCAGTAGGTGACTTGCAAGATTCTATATGAATTGAGCTTGTGCTAACTGGATATCGATTATTGGTCCAGTAAATGAATTGACGACTTAATCAGAAATATAGTAACTATCTGATTCACTCTTATCGTGTTGTCTGCTTTTAGACGTTCTGGTAATGAGTACATGCAAGCATGGTGAATCTAATACATCTGTGTTAGAAGATCCTACGCTTTTAGCTCAAAATCCTCTCAAGGAGGTTCTTCCAAATTGAACCTACCTGATAATAGGTTGGTCCTCACGGAACCATAGGTTATTTCAACTAAATCTCAATGAATAACAAATCCATATTTGTCCATATCTATTATTTATTACTAACAATCAAATGCACGTACAAACATCAGTGTTGCAGCCCTATTCCAGCAAAGTCAAATTCATTACCACGTGCTCCTACTCAAGCTTCAAAGTCATACATTCAAATTAAATGCAACAAGAATATTATCGATCAAAAAGCTCAAGTTCATGTCAAATTCAGCAACTTTGATAATCACGAACTTCTCACATCAAAGATCTTCAAGTCAAAATTAAGAATCGTCTTATTAGAAGATTGTTAACTATATGAATTTTTCTATAAATAGATTGTCTTACCTTGATAAAAAAAAGGAGGTTGAATAGCTTTCAAGGACAAGTATGGCTATGTTAGTCAAGAGGACAAGTTTGATCAGAAAGTCAAATCAAGTGATTCAAGTCAAGGATAGGAGCAAAGATGAAAGTTAAGAACTCAAAGTCAAATGACAAAGGCTCATGATCAAGATCACAAAGCATGAATGAACAAAGCCATTACAAACAAGAAAAGACAAAGACAAGACCAAAGTAGGAAAAGCTCAAGAGTCAAATCAAGATAACCTCCAACATGAATGTCAACATTAAGGAGATATAAGCCGACCTCAACATTGGGGGAGATTGTTAGCCTTATTTTTTAGTATAAGTCGACACAGTATGTCATTTGGTCATCTTTGTAATAATTAGTCTTGTATTGTAATAGGCTAGTCGGGTTTAACGGGCTTGGAATTTAAGCTAATATTATCCATGTTTCAGGCTAAAGCCCAACACAAGCTAAGCCCGGCCCAAGATGAGAGTCTATACACCTCTAGGGCTATAAGGACTATAAATATCACCCTCCTAGCATGTTAGGAAGGTGTTGGTTACCATTTATCACATTGTGTAATCATACCACCTCTTTTTTTCATTCTTTATAGCTTTCTTGTACTCTCTCTTTTCTCTTTTTTATATTTATTGTTTCGTATGTTAGTTATGTATGTGTTAGGATTAGATAGTTGGTGATAACATGTTTCTACCGTAGAGCAGCCATTGCACTACTAATTCCTTATCCTTAACACGCCGCTTGGATTCTCATACACATGGCTTGTACTCGTCTCGGTTTAACTCTTTCTTTCCTACTCAATGCATCAGCTACTACATTCGCCTTTCTTGGCTGATAACGAATATCACAAGCGTAATCACTAAATAACCTAATCCACCGCCTCTGATGCTTGTTTAGCTCCTTTTGATCAAAGATATGTTGAAGACTCTTATGATCTCGTATAAAATAACACTTTTCATCTCGTTTTTATAAAGAATGCCTCCAGTTCTTATAGAGCAAAAACAACGACTACGGTTTAAATCATGTAGTGGTATAGTTCTTCTCTGTATCTTTAGTTGTCGGGAATGCAATATGCATTACCTTCCACTTTTCTAAGCACACACCCAAAACCATGGTTTGAAGCGTCATAATTACACACAAAGTCATTTTGGTCCATCGGAAGTGGTCAAATTGAGGCATTACACAAATTATATTTCAAAATCTAAGAGGCTTCTTCTTGTTCTGCGCTCCTAATGAGGTGTCATTTTATACACTTTTTCGGGGTCATTTAACACCCTAAATCATGCAAATATGCCTAAAATATGTGCTTAATCGTTTCTTTTTGTGTTTTTAGCATTTAGTATTCCTTTTTGTGTTTTCAGCACTTGGAAGGCTTTTGGAGGAAATACACATGACTTGGGCTCATTTGGAGAAGAAACAGATAAGACTACGACTCTACACCAAATCTCTTGAAGAATGCGCGTACAATGCCTGGAGACGGCGTCTCAATTTCCTAGCGACGCCGTTAGATCATACAAGAGACGGCGTCAGAAAACTTGTGATGGCGTCAGAACGCAATCACCTCAAAAGCAGCCCTAAAAGATTTGGCAAAGCGACGACGTCAAAAAACCAGCGACGTCATCGCTACCTATTTCCTATATATACAAACTTGTTTTTAGGGTTTTAAGTGTGTAACTTTTGGGAACCGAACCATACTTTTGGAAGACGATTATAGCTGCTATTTAGGACGTTTTTTGGGTGTTAAAACCCTCTTGTAGCCTGAATTAAATGTTTTAATGAAGTGAGATCTCCTATCTTTTATCATTCAATATGCATGTGTGTTGTATGATTGATTCTTGTTCTTCACTTCCTTTTAACATGCTAGGCTAGATATTTTAGTATTTACTTATGCTTGCATGAAACTTAGTTTGTAGATCCTTTTAATGTTGCTTTTTATGATGGATGTGCGCGTCAGGCTTTAGAAAATTAGCCATAAGATATTAAATTGGCATAGACGTCTATGGAAACACGAGTGCGTAGAAAGGATACCATCGGTAACATTCTTCATACTACCTTACCCCTAATATGGTTGATCCCTCTTAAGTGTTTTAATGCATGTAATGTACTCTTACGAGCCTTGTAATAGTCTTCATACTACCTTACTTGTGTGTTCTCTTGATGATTTGATTTGTTTTGAGATGTGATTTGTGAATGGTGGAGAGGGTTTATATGATTTGTTACTTTTCACTTTTTCTTTTGAGGAATTGATAACTGCCAAATGGAAGTTATGAATTTTGTGAGAAGTTTTAGGGTTTGTTTTTAACATGTGTGTGAAACTTTGTATTTAATGAAAGTCATTTCAACATGCTTCTGACGCTTAGGACAGTGTATATCCGTTTGTGCATAGTCAAAACTAGGTAAGAGAAAGGTGAGGTCATTCGAACGTTTGAAATTCATCTTTTAATAAACTTTTTAAATTAGTTAAATTCTCTTGTAAGAAATCACTTAATAACATTATTTTATTTTGAAAATCATTTTTGTTTTTGAAACTGACATTGTGATTGATGTAAAGAAACTAAACTAGGTTCAGGTTTGTTGTTATGTTATGCTGAACAGATATTTGTGATAATTATCAACATGCAAGCTCCAGCAAAGGCGACAAAACCACACATGCTTATGCAAATCCATGAATAAGACATACACATGTTTCTAGAGAAATATGTATATACATGTTTCATGCGATTTATGTTTACTACACATTTTTTGCGAAATATGACAGGTGTAATATTCCTAGCGAAACATGTCATTTTATGAAAAGAAACTCTGCCCAAATTTTTCAAAAAATAAAAATAAATTGTGTAATACTTGTTTATGATGTCATATTTCATAGCTTTCCATGTTTGAATGTGCATTAGTTACCCTCTGATTCAATGTGTGTCCTAATTTCTCTTGGAAATGTCTAGTTAACTTCTTCTGTTGACTTTGACTATTGACCTTAGTTGACTTATTCCTATAGTAAATTAAAACTGTCATGTTTGCATGAAACCTAAACATAGCATATTTCTAAATCAATCATATCATCAGGGATAACCAAATTAATCAATAGAATATATATGTTGTATATATAAACTGTATTGGTTAAGACTTAAGCAGAATCATGAATCTACAAGAAACTCAACAGGTTGTTGATCGTGATGAAAAATGGGTTCCATCTACTGAAAGAGTCAAGATAAGCTCTACCAAAGTTAGACCGGGAACCACTGTGCAACAAAAGGAAGAGACATTTCAAGTTGTCATTGATATAATCAAAAACTCCATGTGCTTCAAGGCATTCACAATCTCTGCAGATGTCCCTGAAATCTTTATGCAGCAGTTTTGGTACACAATCAAGAAGGTCCAAGGCATAGATTCTTATGAATTCCTTTTGGCCAACAAGAAGTGCAAAGTCGATGCTGAAGTCTTTCGAAAGATTCTGGATATCTGTTTCGAGCTAGACTTTTGTCTTGTAACTTCGAGTGACCGAAGCTTCTTTGTTTGGGTCCATTTAGGTGAACCTAACATAGATCAATAGCACCAGATATGAGAACGACCTCTAAAAGAGTTGTTTAAAAACTGATACATTGGATTTCATAAATGGTTTGTTACAAAAGCCCATAGGCTTAAATTATTCAACTTGAAAATTAAAGATTTCACAACATAACAATATCCTAAATTGTAATGCACGTAAATCTTTATAACGATATGACTTCAAAAGACAACCATCTAATGTACCCATGACTTGCACCTTATTGACCTGAGAAAACATGTTTAAACTGTCAACAATAAAGTTGGTGAATTTATAGGTTTATAAATATAATGAAGCGGATAGCAAGATTTCCCTGTAATAAAGCAACGAATACAATATCACAAAAATGTATTACGATATGCACTAAGCTCGTGACACTGAAGCTAAAAAATGTATGTATATCAAATACATATAAATGATGGTGTCCAATGTAGATGTTCAACCCATAACATCTATGAGTCTGAAATGGTATACATTCGTCGTTTCCGACCAACCGGTAAACTAGCAAGTGCTACTTGCCCGAACGGTGATGTTAATTCCCAAATAGATCTATTCATAATATTCGCGCTTACAATCTAGTAATTAATAGTTTATGATGATGGGCATAGTGGGTTAAGCTACTTAGGAAAACTCGTAATATTTAAATTAAAATGTACTTGCATCCATTATGTAAAACAAACATGATCTCATCCCCGAGATTTGGTAAATGATTAAAAAGTGTAAGATGGGGACTATAAACTCACCTTAATGATATAATGAGGTAGCAACGAATATGAAGCGAGGAGGTAAATGATGCACGCGAAAACAATGCAAAACTCTACCCGCTACCTAAATAAATAGTACACATATTACTAATCATATAATACACTATAATGCATGTAATCTTGTCCTTAGTATGTGCTTGAGTTTGAGAAAATATTACTTGTTTATAAATATCACTTTTCATGAAAATCGACCAAATATATCGGATCATATTCTTCTATTATTAAACATGTAGACTACGATATCGAACATTTTAGGATATAAGTCATGAGTACTTTCCTAAGTTAGCTCGGGTCGACACTTGATTTGGTCCCTAAACGTGTCAAACAAATTGGTGAAGTTGTGACGAAACCAATTTAAAAGCGTTAGAAATATTTACGTTTTAATTATAAAATTTGTGGGACAAAAGTGGAGTTTTACAATTAAATTCCGGATTCGTTACTCAATGAAATTATAAACAAAAAGTGGTTTTGAAAACTAGGTCATGTTGTCTATAACTTTCGTCATTTGAGTTTTGTCCAAAAATGTCGTTTAAAGGGTAAAAAAAATGTGGCTAAAGAGTGTGTCGCGACTGGTTACCAAAACAACCATTTGTTATTTTGGCTAAGTAAACAAGTGACAATTGACTGACTTTGATCACCAATTGCGAACACATCACTCGGTATTAAGACAACATAACCACATCTTAGTAAACTAGGCCAGGTCTTCTTTAATTCCTCTTTTATAAGTTTAGACAGTTGGGGTCATTACATGGGTCGAAAACGAGGCCAAAATAAGGGGTGCGCGACCCGTATGTCAACAGTTTTAACTTGTGGAAACATGACAGCAGCACCAACTTAAGGTCACGTTTGCGAGCTCGTTTCTAAACGAAAAGGACTAATTCTTTTTCCTATTTAAAGATGGTACATTAGACTTCGTATAACAGCCTTTGGTTCGTTTTAACATCGGGTATATGTGTCGCAATAATCTAAGAAAAATGCCTCGCTGGGCTGTTTTAAAAACAGTGTAAAATAGCAGTTTCTTTCGTGTATCTTTAAGGCCTTCTAGCTTCGTCGTTACTTGGTGAAAATTTGTGATTTCAAGGGCAAAACAAATCCTTACATGTCCTCTATAAGTACTAATTA
Organism: Tanacetum coccineum; assembly: GCA_026074375.1. NCBI lineage: Eukaryota > Viridiplantae > Streptophyta > Magnoliopsida > Asterales > Asteraceae > Tanacetum > Tanacetum coccineum. Next base: position 11,682 of record BQNB010176929.1, read on the forward strand.
AGGTTTGATTTTAAACTCAACTCTTAGTGGTCGAATGACGTAGTCAAACCTACCCGAATAACCTGCGATTTATATTAGTTTCAACAAGCACGTTTCTTTTTAATACCCATAAACGGTCCCAAGCTACAAAATGGCTGGTTTTCTACACTTATAGCCCTAGCATAAGTATGGCCCAAAGTTTTATTAGTTGACCAACAAGTTTTTAACAAGTTTTATGGGGTTTTTATGTTTCATTCGTTAAGGACAGGTAAACAAAATACTTTTGGTTTTTAACAAGTTTCAAGCACATACTATAAGGACACATGAATAGCATATAATAGGTAAATAACAAGGAATGATTTAGCTCACAAAAACTCAAGGACAAACGCGTAAAGGACTTGTCCCAAGAAACGTGATGAATACTCGAATCCTTACTCCTCACGTATACAAAATCAAACACCCAAACAAATGATTTTCCACAATTGTTTGTACCCCTTATGATCACAAACCCACTTGTTCGTTTGCTGCCTTGATGTGGACGACTAACAAGGAACGAAAAGAAAAAGAACCAAAGAACCTAGTTAGGGTTTTCTTGCAATTCTAGGGTTTATTAGGGACGAAGTTGATGGTGTGATGTGTGAGTGTTGGATGTGAGTTGAAAACCAAAGATATAAGAACAAAGAACAATGGTGAAGGAGTAGAGTTATGAACCTGATGGTTTGTATTTTCTGTGTTTTTCTTTCTTTGAGTTTTCAAAGGAGTATGCAAGGCTTAATATACTTGAAAATCATTGAATGCATAGTATTTCAGTCATGGGTCACGTTTGTATGTTGATTCATATAAGGCAAAGAATTTTTGGGACTTTTACATGGTCAAAGTACAGTGATTTAAAGGTGAGTACTATTCGTGTTGTTGTGGGAAGCAGAAACAATGAAAAACTAGGCCAAGATATCACGTGGGTCTTTGAAGATTGATAAAAGGGGATGTGGCTTTATCCAATAGGTATTAAAGTGGTAGTCAGAAGGAATTTTGTACCTCTTTTCTAGTTGAATATTATTGGTTTGTGTATACGAAATTTTTACAAGCTCTTTGGAAAGTTTATTAATTTCTTGTGTTAGGTTTATTGCTTATGTAGTTTTTATTGTATGTATCATTTAGAAATAAGGAAGGAATATAAGACTTGCTTTAGTTCTCTTATTAGAATTAACACTAAGTTGTGGTGAAAGAAAATGACATACACTCGTTTTTGGTTAGTTAAGTCGTAGGGAAATTGGTAACTAAAGTCTTTAGTTTAAACCTAGTACCAATCGCGTTACTAATAAGTCTTGATTTAATTTTTGGAATGTATAATTAT
>BQNB010176930.1:0-13014 GCA_026074375.1 Tanacetum coccineum
GTAACAGTCTTTTTTTAAGAAACGAATGTGCGCATCTTTTTTGTTTATGTTAAATGCAACCCAATATAAAAATACAGAACGAAGATAGTTATTGTTTTCCACAGTTATCATTGGAAAAATTACTCACACACCAGTTTTCCATTATGTATTGGTGATAGTTTAAAGAATTTTTTTGCTCGCTCTATTAATCCTTTTTAGAATTCTTAAGCTTTTTATGTGATATAATATATTCTAACTATAGATACTGATACATACCATGGAAGCTGTAAAACGCATACAAAGTAAATGATGAAAAGTACATGGATTTACGTGCTCTACTAAAACTATTTTAAAAACAATGCACAAAAGCTATGGTACGTTATTTTTTTTAGAACGGCGGATTTTATTAGAACGGGCTAGCAAGGAGCTGAGCCAAAAACAATTACATGGAAAAAGCTATGGTACGTTATTAAGATGAATAATAGCTAAAAAGTCCTACGTGGTCCTGTTAATGAATTTAAATAGCTAAAAAATCAAACAATGTTCAATAGTCATGCTTGGTATGGCATTATTGTCATCACAAGTTGTCTTGCAGGTAATTATTGATAACTTTATATATTTCATGCGAATAATGCTTACTTAAGATAACACTCAATGTGTGGGTAATTAAACCAATTATCTCTGCATACTGATGAAGATGTTCTCTTATAGGTGGTTAAGATGAGGTTTGACAGGGACACCCTTATTGAGTCTCTTCGCAACCGAGTGCACAATGAGGTAACCGTTATTTTTATTTTTGCGAAGTTTAACGATGTATATGTTGTTGATCCCTGCATATTTTCCAGGGTACCATGTCATATTACTTGCTATTAGACATGTTTCGTAACTCAAGTGGCTATTTTGGAGCAGACTTCCAGAAAACTATGGTTAGATAGTTTTTCTAAGCGCGTGTACTTTTGTATATTTGGGGGGAATACGTCATTTAGTCATCTATTATATGCATTTTTATCAAGATTTTATGCTTTTACTGAAGTGTATGATGGATTCAACCCAAATGAGGCCGCTACTTTAGTTCTGCCACATTAACCAACTACTTTTGCCACAGAGGTACCGACGGGGTAGAATGCATGCTCTTATTACGGTTATAGGCATGGGTGAAAACACATGGCTTACAAGTACGCCAAGATTAAGCAAAGATAACAAAATAGTTGAGAATGTGGACTCGATGACTCTTATGTCGTATGCATGAAATGATAATTATTGAATGAAATTGATTTTTAGGAAGTATGAATTTAGCCTTGATGCTTGTATCCTAACATTGGAAACTCACTCTCAGATGTGGGCTTACTAATTATTCTAAAGTGTACGATTATGACAAATCATTTTTTAACAAACCATGTTGTATTTGTACAATTAATCTTTTTGTATATTATGTTTTGCTGAGGTTCAACATAACTAAGAAACGTCATAACTGCGCAATAGTATGGCTTACAACTATTCAACATACAATTTGCATTTTCGTAGTAACACTTTTTTATAAGATCAGAATACTTGCATTTTTAAGTCTATGCAAATCGTTCATCAAGAGTTTGTTAAAGTACACAACTTGAATGTATGGTATGCATCTGATTAATATATATGGTTGCAAACAATCATGAATACAAGGGATATTAGTGACATATTAAATAACAACAAAAGATATTGATGACATATAAAAACTAATATTATGGTAGACGTTTGGTTATTTATACAATACATTATGATTCTCAATTATCTATCTTAAAATAATAATTTAAAGCTAGCTGCCCAACGGACGGGCCTTAAGGCTAGTATATATATATATATATATATATATCTTAATGTTTATATATGTGTTTGTCATGTACACGTGTTTATTTGACAATATATCGTTACATATATGACAATGATCATACTATGTGTATTTTTACTTGCATGTGTGTGTGTCTCATTTATATGTGTATAATTTGTTGAATTTGACATTATTATGTTTATATTGAAAAAAAAACCAATTTTCTACGTAAAACAAATTTATTAATATAAATTAGCTACAACTAAATATAAACGGTTTGAAACTGAAAAAACCAAAAAACTGAAAAAACCGAACCGACAAAAACTGAGAGGTTTCGGTTTTTGGTTTTATAAAAACCGAATATTTTGGTTCGGTTTCGGTTTTAGCCAAAAACCGACCCAAACCGAACTGTGCACACCCCTACTATAAACCACGATGCAACTATTTCACATTCAAATAATTATTAAAAGGTAACATCTTTTTTGATTGGATAGTTTAGGTACTTGCTAGTAAGTACAACGACACTAACGAAGTAAAGATAAAAAGATATACCAAATTTACCTCAACGCTTGAAGCAATATCGTACACGATGTCTTCATCTTGAAGTTGAACATCATTTGGATCACTTTTGTCAACGCTATCCGGGTTTATCTAAATAACAAAGTGAAAAGGATAACTCGTTAACAATATAATAATCGAATAAAATAATTAAGAACCTAATTCTTTATAAAAAAATATATTTTACCTTAACGATTGATGAAGATTTGACTTGTCGAATGATTGATGTAAGTCATAGTGTTAGAACCCATTGAAGTTATAAATTTTTGGGTTAAAATTTTAAAGATGGATTATGTCACACCCCGTCAGCGGTGGAAACGCAGGAATGCGACATAGTGATTCGCATAACACAAGATACAAGATCATACCGTACATTATTTACAAAAGTTTACAATTTCGCAACCTTGGAAAAAGTCAAACTGTTGTCTTTCAATAAACTCCCAAATGTACTCATCTTTGGTCCCAAATACTCTTCATTTACCTTTGTTAATGACACACCTAAAAATGATACTCGAAAACGTCAACAATAATGTTGGTGAGCTCATAGGTTTGACTTAAAACCTAGTCGTTGTGCCAATATTTTTAACAATGGACAATTGTGCAATATGACAGTGAACATATACAAACAAACCCATGACTTAGCATCCCCGCTAATCATGTACGATGACCTAGCATCCCCGCTAGTCATCAAACCAGCATATACCAATGCTCTTGGAGCCGCAACTCTAATATGTCACTTATGCACATAAGGGCCTACCAGCTGGAGCATAATTTTAGGGCAGGACCACCACAAGACATAGCAAATCCTTGCTAATCACATACATTTCCATGCACCTCGATGCATGCAAGTACAATCAAATCACATATTATTCACATATCAGTCATAAATAAATGTTAATAAAGTGAAATTAATGTTAGGTCGTGGCCGGGTATCGTTGTGCGTTGTAGAGATTATTTGGTGCGTTGATTAGAGATTGTTTGATTCGTTGTGTAGAGATTGTCTGTGCTGTTATTATCATCCATTGAGGTGAGTTCTCGTAGCCCCACTTTTTAAATCTTTTCCGTTGGGTAAAAGTGATACTCAAATGTGTTTTGAACTCTTTTTCTGAACTGTGCGAAACGTGGTTTTGTTTTAGGGACAATTATGTGCGAAACCTATCGGATATCGCTCTCTCCATTATCATGGTGCCTCAAAGTCTCGCATTGCTCCTGTCCAAGGACGAAACTTGCTCAAGTAAGCTAGCTCTCTCTCCACCATCAATCAAACTCCTCGACTCCAACTCTCTCTATCCCGTCTCAATGTCCTCTATCCTCTGAAGAGGTATCTCTATAACATGATCATAAATATCTTGCAAACCCTACTCAACCTGCTCCAAACACTCTACAGCATCGGGCATAAGCATAACATCATAGATATCAATCCCAGCCTCAACATCCCTATCTATTGCAACCTCAACAGCCGTAGCATCAGCCTCAATGTCCTCTAACACATCCGTATCAATGTCCTCCTCAACACTATCCTATGGTGAAATAGAATCCCTAAACCTCTTACGAGGTGGAAGAAGATCAGCACGAAAAGGAACTAAAGCTCTCGTAGAATGGATAGATGAAGTCACGGTAGCAACAAGGGACCTACATCTCTTGCGAGATGGTCCAGCAGATGACTCGGAAGAAGAATCCCCAGCTGATGACTCAGATGTCGTCGGTGGATACATGGTAGATAATGGGGCATATCTCCAACGAAGATAGGCCTCGCTACACCGTGGAGTCCTAGCAAGTGATGGATGAACAAATCTCGGTGGTGTAGATGAATCAGCATCGGTGGTGTCTGGTGGTGTATGTCCGGATAAGGAATGACCCGAAATAGAATGCCTAGATGATGAATGATCTGAAGGTGAATGACTCGATGATGATCCAGAAGTAAAACGATCCAAGTGATGTGATGTGTACCTCAATGCTAAACGATGAGAAGATAAAGGTCTAATCGACTTCCTCGCGGTCAATGCCCTACATGGCCCACCAGGATGAGTACGGTAAAGTCAACCAATATGAATGTCCTCCCCGGCTCGGATAAGAATAGCTCGTCGTCGACAAATCATGGGTGGGGCAACAACAGATGCAAGTGGAAGCTCAAATGATGGTGCAACAATAGCAGATGGTGCGGGTAAAATGGGAGCAGTAGGGATCTCTAGAATAGAAGTAGTAGGTGATACATGCCTCTCGGGTATCTCAGTATCTGACTCTGAATCGTTTGAACACAGAAAAGGTGAAACAATATGTGCTACATATACGGGAGGTGGTGAACTCTCCGATGGATCAACCTCTGAAGATGAATGAGCTTTAAGCTCGAGCACCCCGGCAGATGAGGCAACTGCAGCCGCCCTCACTCCCGGTGCAACCGGGACCTCAACAGAAATAGAACCGATAAGGATAACTCGCGGAAAAAAGGATCCTTCACTCTCGACTGATACGTCCGAAGAAATATAAATAACCGGAGCTGCCATAACCCGCACAAGCAAGAGTTTATATAAATCCCCTTTATATGAAACCATGTCAATGCGCGCAATGCAGGAAAAATATAGATGTAAGGTATAGTCATGGAAAAATTATACGTAATATAATTATGGAAGTGTATTATAATTAATACATGTATACTTATCGATAGTACTTATATACGTAAGCAAGTAAATACGTAGGATCACATACTGGTTATAGACCAGACCTAAATATACTACCTGGTTCTCTATAACCTTGGCTTTGGATACCAATCTGTCACACCCCCAAATGGGGCCTGGACGGAAACACGTGTCCGGGGGCTTGACGTCATAATATTCATCACATAAGATACAAAGAACGACCTCTAAGGGTACGTTTGAAAATCCAACATCGTTGCATTAATTTAAAATAGTTAAGGTTTTACATAAGTTCAAAGATAATATGCGGAAGCGAATACAAGGTTTTACAGTTTGACAACGATGTTAACATAGATAATAATAATTCCTGAAAATCGGTCCAATGCAAGGCAACACCATAAAGCAAGCAAAGACATCCACAGCTAAGCACTTGAGAAAAACATGCTAAAACGTCAACATAAAGTTGGTGAATTCATAGGTTTGAATTTAGTATTAAAAGTGGACCACAAGTTCGCAGTACGCACGCGACAGTTATAACAGATACAACTTCACATAAAAAGTATTTAGTGTTGCGCTAAGCTTATGACACCGAAGCTCAATTAAAAAGAAGCATATTATATACCAAACAAGAATTAATTGCCCTAAAGGTATCTGACCAAGACCACCTAGTGAAATCCGACATGGTATATATCCGTTTATCGGGAGCCCCGTGGGTAGTGAGCGCTACTCACCCAGATAGGGATAATTAGTCCCAATAGATCTATTTACAACATTCGCGCTTACTTAACCATTCTATCGGTTAAGCAATTGGCGGTTCATGATAGTTCGGGCATTAGTGGTCTATTCGCTACTTAGGCAACACGTAATCAGGAAAAGAAAACGTAAAGTAACTGTGTCCATAGTTTAAAAACAAGCAATGTTTCTCACCCAAAAGTAGTAAAGTAAAAATAGTAAAACATGGGGCTATGAACTCACCTTAGCAAGATGAGCAAATGATAAATCACGCAAGAAAAAGATGATATAGAAATCTAGCCGCGACCTAGAATAATAACGCGTCTTAAAACACGGAAAGTATGCCAAGAATTGCACAATATGTTCATCACCAAAAGACATTCATGTGTGTTTTTGAGCTTTGACTTTAATTAACAAAAAAATACTATTTTTATTAAGTTTCTATTTTAGAGTTTGTCGTTAAGTTTCGGCATTTAACAAAAAAATACTATTTTTAGTAAGTTTCTATTTTAGGAAAGTTTTTAGTTTCGGGACGTTAATACCGTTTCCTATATTGGCTTAATCCATATTTCCTTAAGTGCACTAGAGAAATCTAAACGTTTAACTTCTATGTCTATCTTGCTAAAATTCACCAAACTTACTATTTTTGGTAACTTTAACGCTTTTTCCTAAAATATGTTAACGACATCTTAAAATGATACTAATCAATATATATATATATATATATATATATATATGTTTCGCTAGTGTTTTAAAAGCTCAAAATATCTCGAAAGTGTCCGAAAACACCATTTTAAGTTTTAAACAACAACTATTCATTTGGTTTTGCCGAAAAATGTTTCAAGTTTCATTTGGCTATAACTTGGCCGTTTTAAGTCCAATTTTAATGTGCGACATGTGAAAAATTATCTATTCAAAACGAGCTCTCCAAAAACTACTTTTACGCCTAATAAAAACATTCCTAGGTCGCTCAAAACCTCAAAACCATTTTTGATCAGCAGCTACCTTTTTCACAAACGCTTCCAAAAATCAAACCAAACTTCACAATAGTGCCTAGTCTAGCATAATCTCCATTCACAACTAATCCACAACAAACCACACCTAAAACTAACCTAATCTCTATATTTTTATTGTTGCAACTCTCATCCAACTCTCATCTCACAAAAAACATAATATTTAACTAGTGAAACAAAGTAACATCATTATTTATAAAATCTTGTTTTATAATCTTTAAAAAAAATTAAAACACAACATATGGATGTATGGATCTTGAACATATACGAAAGAACATAAGTAAACCACAAGAAAAGATCAAGGAACTTACAAGAATGAAGAACAAGTAGAAGAACAAGAACAATACAACACAAGAATCTTATACCCAAAATACTTAGATCTTAAAAAACCCAAATAATAATCAAACTCCTAATTTGTAGATCTTGGAGAAAACTCTTAAATCAAAGAACCAATACTTCAAACCACCTAAGATGTTCTTAGAAATGAACCTTGTATGCTTGGATTATGCAAAAAATCAAAGATAATGGAAACCCTAAAAGGGGTGTGTGTGCCGCGAGCTTCAAGAGGGGAGGAGGGAAAGAAAATTTTTGTTGGTGACTTTGGAAATGATATGAAACCCTAAGTTGTGATATGTGATGTTATTTATAGGAAAACATTAGGTTAAGGGTGTGTATAATAGTGTACATGTAACCAACACACACCAAAGGGGGGTGTGTGTATGTTCGGCCGAAACTAGGCCAAGAGAGGGAGCCAAAACATTTTTGTTAACCATGGTCCAAGTCTTATGTTATGATTTTGAATTTTTAAGTCAAAAGGGCTACATGTGACCAAGGGATCACATGCTTATGCCAAACATATGGTTTTGTGTATGAGAATGACATTCTCATGTGTCTTTTTCATGCACACATGCATGGGATTTTCAAAAAGATGCTATTGTATTTAATTTATGATTCAAAGTGTTTTGGTTTGGGGGTTTAGGCGTCCAAAATATGACAAAAGGGGGAGGATGAACAAATCTTTGATGCTATAATATGAGATGAACGATAACTAAAGTTTACACGAAAAGATTTCGGGTTTCTAGGGTTCCATTAGGTCAAAAACACGAAAAACGCAATTTAAACGTTAAAGCGTAAAAATAAATACCGGGAGTGATCGTAAACTACAAAATACTTAGAAAAGATAAGATAACTCATATAATATCTAAACTAATCAAAATCCGAAGTCGGAAAGCGTCCGATGACGTTTTTTAGATTTACGCGGGTTAACTTCCCGGTAAATCGCCAGATTCAAACGTAACGTATAAAAATAAAAAATAATAATCGGAAAAGTTTAAAATATTAACCTGAAATCTTTGGGGTGTGACAAAATTGGTTTATGAATAGTAACTTGATGTCAATATCAATACAGATGCAGCTCATAATGTCCTGATAGAAACTAGTTTAGTGATATAAATTATTATTCATACAAACGACGGAAATTGTAATTCCCCACATAAGTGGTTTATGGAATTGCAGGTACATGCAAATGCATACATACATAAATATATAGAGAGATGTACTACACACATAATGGATACATGCAGGTGATTAGAGCTGCAACTAGGCCAATGTTGAGTATGAAACAAAGGTTTGCTATTGATTCTTTTACTCTTAATAGTAACATAAATACCTGGCTTTGTCCATGATACGCCATGATTCTTTAGTGTTGTGGTCATGGATCAGTAAAGGGTGCACATAAATATATGTCTGCGCATATTTTATCTTGCACTCATACGAGAATGCTTTAACAAATAATCCATGTGTTTGAGGAATATACTAATAGTATGAACCAAAATAATGCAGGTGTCAGAGGCGTTGAAGCTTCTGAAGTCACGTCTTTATCCAATAGCCTTTGGCCATAATGCCACGCCAGTGAACCTTTGACTGAAGTGTTGAGTAAGATTTGTAGAATGATACAGTAGAAGAGAGGCATAGGTCTATTAAAGTTTTGTGCACGCTTCTTTTAGTATCTACTTTTAGTCACATATGTTGATCTATTAAAGTTTTATATGTTGATCTATTAAAGTTTTATTCACGCTTCTTTTAACAGGTTACTCTGCTAATATTTGTGATAATGATGGCATCAGCTGTGCTTATATAGATTGGCTTGGGAAAGAATCCTATCATGTATTAGATACCATTTTCTTGAAACTATAGTATTTACAATACCGTACTTAAACAAACTTTGTAGATTCACTCGGATACCCCCAATTAAAAATAAGCATTAAGTACTTAACACGCAATTTAAGAAATTACATAAATGTTAACTACATGTAAGGGATGTCTTATCAAAACTTCTTATAGGGGTTGTATGATACTTATAAGGCTGTTTGGAATTGCTTATAGAGGCTCTTTAAATCCAACTCTTGAAGTTTCTATGCTTGCACAGGGGTAATTTATACACATTTGAAGGTTGTGAAGATCAGATCAGCTTATGGGGTCTTATTTTAGTATTTCTTTTGTTAAATGTGTATTGTTATATGGTCTTTTAGTTGCCGAAGACATGGTTACTGCTGAAATGACATGGTTACTGCTGAAATGACATGAGCATCATCACATGCGGTAGGAAGGTTATCTGGAAGGTATGGATTCGACGATGACAGAACGAAGTAGGATGTAAGATTTTACTTTTAAAATTTTGCTTAAACTTACGCAAAAAAAAATAGGCAATCCAAAACACTCCGTTAGTTGATTTTAGAGCTAAACTAGAAACAATGATCATTATTTGTATGTGTATAGTATTGGGGTTATATATTCTATGAAAGGTCGGTTAATTTTTGACGTGAGAGTCCTAAACGAATTACACGATGTGGACACACAAATTAATTGTTACTTTTAATTTATAGTTGTATTATATAGAATCTGTAACTTACTGTGTCTACTTTGGTTGCAGCTTTCGTTCTAGATGTAGACAAACAAATTACAGGATGCTTTGAACGGTAGGAAGCGTGGTTGCACTGCTTTTCGAGGCAAGGATTTGAATGTTGATAGTGATTCATACACGAGTGTGAGACCCTAATGGCTTCTCAAAGGTATCACTTTTTTAGGCAATATGATTTCAAATGAGTGGAATGTTACTTTTAATTTATATATGTATTATATATAATATGTAACTTATCACGTTTATTTTGGTTGCAACTTTGGTTAAGGACAAACGAATTACACGATGTTTGAACAGTAGGAAGCGTGGTTACACTACTTTCCGAGGCAAGGATTTGAATGCCGCTATTGATTCATACACGAATGTAAGTACTTTAAACTTTTGATTTTTGCAATAGATACGAAATAAACATATAACAGGGAATCATTCCATTTTTTATAAATTTTTTATTATTACTTAAAAATTTCTTCACAATGCTTTCACGACTATAACTTCTTACCCTTGATATTATGAAGGAAATTACCCTTTATCATAAAACCTCTTACTATGTGTTTGTTATAGTTATTATTTAAAAAAAAAGTATTTACAACCAAATACGTAAATGTTGGTGAGATAACCTGTAATTGTATGTTTAAACTAGGATTTTAGAACGCACCAATTCGAAACAACAGTTTACGTCTGTTGTTAAATGCTTTAATGTATACCAATATAACCTAGGTGAACTGAATATAGCTTTAGCAATCTGTTTAGATAAGTGTTTATAGTAGTTTTGGTTTTCACACGAAGCTAAGACCTGGATACTTGATTTTTGGACCTATTCAAGCAATAAGGAAGTAAAACACAAGTCTGCTATAAACCAGTTGTCGCAAATTTATAAAACCATGTACAATTTTAGTCAACTTTTAAAATGCCAGTAAAACATAAAAATTGATCAACTTTCAAAATGCCAGTAAAACATAAAAATTGATTGTATGACTGTTACAAGTGGTTTATTTCTAGGTGTGAATATACTTTTAAAATGCCAGTTAAACATAAAAATTGATTGTATGACTGTTGCAAGTGGTTTATTTCTAGGTGTGAATATGCTATTAAAGTAGCAGGTAAAGGTGAAATTATGAACAAGTTGGGTAACGGGTCAAAATGGTACATTTTTCTAAGGTTCAAAACAGACTGGGCCGGGTTGGATTCACTTGAAACTCCTTTTTGTGATCAAATGGATATAAAAGCTATATTAATCCAATTATAATCTAATGTATTTAGTCACACTTTTAGAGACTATGATGTCAAAAGTGAACAACTGAATGAACCACAAAAAGAAGTTTCAAAATGTGATTTCAGGTCATTATTTTAATCTATACTTTCATTATTTATTTTAGGAATACTACAAAATGAACCACATTCACCGGTCATATGATTTTGTAAACATGGTCGTTTTTATTGTGTAAAAGTTTAGTTATTTACGTGGATGCATGGAAACTAATAAGTGCAATTGGTTTGTTGGTGACAACGCAGGTTAAGAAGATAAGATAAGAGTATAAGAAATTGGATAAGCTGGAAATAAGCATATGGGAATGTTGTGAACTATTACATGAAATTAAGTATAAGCAGAAGTTCAAATTTTAATCAAAAGACAAGCCCGGTGCAACGCATGGGTCTGAACGCCTCGTTTAAACATAATTGGGACAAATAAGGAAATCTAAGAAGTTATTATTCTATTAAAGAAATAATTTGAAATGAAAGATCTTGGAAAGACCAAATATTGCCTTGGTTTACAAATTGAGCATATGCATAATGAAATAATTATACATCAATCAAATTACACAGAAAAGCTCTTTAAAACGATTCAATGTGGACAAGGCAAAGCCTTTAAGCACCCTAATGGTCGGAAGATCGCTCAATGTTGATAATGATCAATTTCGTCATTGCGAAGATGGTGAAGAAGTTCTTGGTCCAAAGGTGCCATACCTAAGTGCAATTGGAGCCCTTATGTATCTAACAAATTGTAATAGGCCTAACATTTCTTATGTAGTTTATTTCTTAGCTAGGTTTAGTTCATCCCCCACAAAAGGCATTGGAATGGAATCAAACATATTTTTTGATATCTTCGAGGAACTGTCGATTTAGGCTTATTTTATCCTAATGATTCGAAAGAAGGATTGGTCGGTTATGCAGATGCATGTTATTTGTCAGATCCTCATAAAGCTAGATCCCAAACTGGATATGTGTTTTTGAATGGAGCAACTGCAATCTCATGGCGTTCCCAGAAACAAACACTTGTTGCAATATCATCAAATCATGCCGAAGTTATTGCATTGCATGAAGCATCTAGAGAATGTGTAAGGCTGAGATATATGACACAACTCATCTTGACTTCTTGCGGACTAGAAAAAGATAGAAATCCAACTTTAATCTATGAAGAAAATTCAGCTTGTGTCTCAGAGATGAAAGAAGGTCATATCAAAAGTGACATAACAAAACATATACCGCCAAGGTTTTTCTCATATACACAAGAACTCATAAAAGATAATCAAGTCGAAATGAGATATGTTAAATCTAGCAATAACTCGACGGATCTTTTCACCAAGACACTCCCTATTGCAATTTTCAAGAAACAAATTCATAATATTGGAATGCTACACGTTTGAAGAATGTGACGATTTACACATGGCAACATCAGGGGGAGTCAACTACACGTTGCACTCTTTTTTCATTAGTTAAAGTTTTTTTCCCATTGGCTTTTCTTTAACAAGGTTTTTAACGAGGCAAGGTGAACTCCGATTTGAAAAATTGTCATTCAAAGGAGAGTGTAATGAAAATATGGTAAACACACAAGTATCCTAAGTTCATGCTAGGTGTCCATGTTGTGTGCTAAGGTGTCATAAATGTTGGATTATGGTAGTCGAAGAGCACGAATACATTACGAATATATGTGAGCCTATTGGGGGCACACACGTTAATACACGGAGAACACGTTTATACTTCACGTTAATAATAAACCAAGGACCGTAAATGAACAAAGCCCGAACCCCAAGGACATTCCAAAGTGGCCGGTTCCTAAGGTTGTTCGAGTAAGGGATAAGGATAACAAGGGAATAAGAGCCGGTTTTGGATATGGAGTGTGAAGGAGTAATTGTGATCAACTTGGGACTTGTCTCCTAAGTAAATCACAACTAGGGTGAAGGGTTATAAATACCCATCACCCCATACCTTCATTCTACACGACACATACATTACTCTTAAACCTTTTCATTGCTTGATTTCCTTGTTCTTTCTTTTTGCCAGCCGAGTTCTATTAAACAAATCAAGGGTGTGTTCGAGTTTTGGTTTAACCTTAACACACTATTCGGTCTATCCTCTTAAGGTATAAAT
>BQNB010176931.1:0-13014 GCA_026074375.1 Tanacetum coccineum
GAGGGTTTTGATGAAATCATGGATTTTCTTACTTTAAGCCATATCTAATATGCCCTTACTGAAAATCCCATTATTTTTGTGTCCCTTATTGAACAATTTTAGGAAACTGCTATTTTGAGCACTACTGAGGAAGGACTTCAAGCTATTTCTGCAACTATTGATGGACATGAATAGCTCATAACCGAAGCTTCTTTGAGAAGACATTTGAAGTTAGAAGATGTAGAAGGCATTTCTTCACTCTCCAATTAAGAAATATTTGAGCAATTAGCTCATATGGGATATGTGACTAATTCTGAAAGCCTTACATTCTTTAAAGGACATTTTTCACCCTAGTAGAAGTTCTTTATCCACACAATTCTACATTGTCTGAGCTCCAAGAAGACAGCATAGGATCAATTCAGTAGCAACATTGCTACAGCACTCATTTGTCTAGCTACAAGCAAAAGGTTTAACTTTTCTAAATTCATCTTTGAATCTATGGTTAAGAACTTGGATAGCCCACACAAATTCTTATTGTATCCCAGGTTTATTCAACTCCTTCTTAACAAACAACAAAGGTTACTCTTACCTTATACTAGAACTTATCCCACTCCTACTCTTACAAGTAAAATGTTTAGTAATATGAGGAGAGCCTCTAAGGGGTATTCAGGGGTAGTGACACCATTGTTTGAGAGTATGTTGGTATAAGCACATGATGAAGAGCAACTACAATCACCCTCAAGGATCACATCTTCTCTATCACTATCTCAACAACCCACTCAATCATCACCTTCACCAGAACCAATTCAACCCACCTATGAGGCAGAGGAGACTGCTTCTATGCCCTATGATTTACCTTTCCATGTTGTTTACTCACATGGAAGTACTAAGGGTAGCATGCAACAATATAATTTGACAGTTTTAGTTAACAAATTGAATGACATGATTGATGGATTGGAGAAGGACTTGCAGCAAACAAAAAAGACTTATTGTACTGCTCTCACCAAGTTAGTACTTAGAGTAAATAAACTAGAGTAGAAGCCGAAGTCTGGCAAGGCAAGGAGAAAGGCAAAGATTGTTCTTTTTGATAATGAAGAGATTGCAGAGGATTCTTCCAAACTGGGGAGGAAGATTTCTCAAATTGATGAAGATCCAATAATTTCTCTAGTACAAGATGAAGGTATTTCTTGGATTCCACAGGAAGAGGAAGTTCATGAGAAGCCCAGTGATGAAACTAAAGTAATTGTACAAGAAGAGACTCCCACTGAAATTATTGAAGAACATGGAAGTGGTGAAAAAAGTGAGATGGAGATTAGTATTACTAGTCCTCTAAAAGTTACAAAGGATAGTACTGTTGAAGCTCATGTGTATACAAGAAGGAAAGCCAAAGATAAAGGAAAGGCTATAATGGAAGAACCTACTACTCTAAAGAAGGTTAAGAAAAGAACTCAAGTGCAGTTGAGTATGGATGAGGAGTTAGCTAGGAAGATGGAAGAAGAAGAAAGAGCCAAATTTAATGCAGAACAGGAAGCAAGAGCTTTGCAAGAAGAAGAAGAAAGACTTAATCTGGAAGCAGCTTGGAAATTGCAAAAACAATTGGATGAAAGACAACAAGTCCCTACAGAAGCTACTCAATCTAAAGGAATTGACTGGAATGATCCAAGTGTACTAAGATATCATGTTTTAAAGAATAAACATGTGTCAATAGCTCAAGCAAGAAGGAATATGATAACATACTTGAAGAACCAAGGAGGTTATAAGGAAAGCTACTTCAAGAGAATGAGCTATAATGACATCAGACCAATTTTTGAAAGGGTATAGGATCATGTCAATACTTTTATTCCTATAGGGTCTGAAGTTGAAAAAGGGTCTTCTAAACCAAGTAAAAGAGAAACTTCAAAGACAGTGGAAGAAGAGAAGGTTGTAAAAGAAGATGTAAAACCTGACCCAGTAATGAGTGAAAAGAAAGCTGTTGGAACAAGAATAAAAACACTTGCAAGAAGAAGAGCAAGTGACAAACAAGTTGAAGACAACTCAAAAAGACAGAAGAAAGAAAAAGAATCTGATGATTTTGAACAAGAAAAAAAGATTTAAGAATGTGGTTATCAGTTCTTAATGATGAAGAAGAATCTGTGACTCCAGAATTTCTCTCTATTAAATACCCTATAGTTAATTGGGAGTATCAGCTACTTGGTCGAATGGAAATAACAGATATGGAAGTATACAAGTTAACAAGAGCAGATGGAATTGTAAGCTTTCATGGAGGTACAGAGTCATTGTTCAAAAGACTTGATAGAGATGACTTGAAGGTTTTATACAAATTGGTTTAAGAAAGATTTGAAGATCATTCTCTAGAAGAAAAGGAATTAATACTTTGGGGAGATTTGAGGACGATGTTTGATCCAGATAAGCAAGATGAGATATGGAAGAACCAAGAGAGTTGGAAGGTACTAAGATGGAGATTATATGAAAACTCATGAGTTCATTCAATGTTTTTGATTGATACTCCTATGGAGATCAACATGCTTGTTAAGAAAAAGTACCCACTCAAAAAGGAAATACTGGAGAAGATGATAAACTTGAAGCTGCAAGCTGAAGAAGAAAGCACCATGGTATTTGAGCTAATCAAGTTTACAAGATCACAGATAGAAGAGAAGCAGTAAGGTGTTTGAAAGAATCCTCATTCATAGAAGAAGATCTAATCCAGAAGAAACTTGGGATTTGAGAGTAAATCACAAGTTTAGAGGAGGATTGTTGGGATTCTAAAGCTTCTATAAGTTAATATTGCTGGCTTAAGATTAATACTGCTAATGAAGACTTAATGTTATTAATGAAAATTGAAGAAATAAGTCTAAGTCTTTAGTACTGCTAGCTTTATAGTTAGTACTGCCAGTACAATGTTAGTACTGCCGGTAATAGTTAGTACTGTTAGTTAGTATTAGTACTGCTAATGTATTGTATTAGTACTGCTTATGAGATATGCATGAGATAAATTAGGAATAGATATGCATTATCTCATAACGCGTTTTGTAAGCCCATTCGGGTTTTCCTTGGTGTATAAAAGGAACCCTTACGGCATAGTTAGAGACATGAATTGTTAGATAGAAAAACACAATAGTTGTTAGGCAAAACATATAGTTGTTTTGTTATTTGTGCAATATATTGAAGTTAAGAGAATCTTCTGTGTTAATCTTATTGTTCTTCTTGAGTATATATACTAGATTCCGCATAGTATATATATACACATAATCATCAAGGTTTCAACCTTAGTTTTCTTGGATTTATCTAAGGTGACTAAAAGCTTCAACAAGCTAACAAACGATCTATTATAAACGGGATCAACACTTTTAATTGCCGATGGACCAAATAAGTCCACATGTAATAATTCTAAACATCTTTTAGTGGAAACCATATTTTTAGCTTTATGACTTGCATGAGCTTGCTTCCCAATTTTATAAGCATCATAAAAATGTTTATCATATTTTAGCTTAGGTAAGTTTCTAACTAATTCTTTAGATGACAACAATTGAATTAAAAGCATATTTGCATGACCGAGTCTTCTATGCCATAAGGTAGAATTATCCACTACCGTGGCGAGACATAATTTATCTTGTGACTTATTTCCTAATTTCATTATGTATAAACCATTTTTCTTAATCCCGTTTCCTATGGTTTTACCATCTTTAATTATTTCACTACCTTCTTTCGTGAATAAGACTTGACACTTATTGTCACAAATTTGACCGACACTAAGTAAGTTAAAAGCTAAGTTATCTACATGTTCTACATTAGATATAGTAAGAGAGTCATTAGAGATTGTACCTGTGCTTATGATCTTTCCTTTTAAGTTACTTCTAAAAACAACATTACCTCCATCGTACGCTTTATAGGTAGAGAATAAACTCTTGTTACCGGTTATATATTTGGAGCAACCACTATCATTGATCCACTAATCCGGTTCCAAGCATGTTCTCAAGCATACCTATTTCACCAAATACAAATTTAAGCGTTTGGTCCCTAATATCTCATGGGTCTGAAAATGGTAGTGTTGTACATCTCTTGCATTTGTTGCAATTGATTGGGATATTGAAACGGGATACAATTTCCCATATGTACGAAGCCTTGATTTTGTTGGTTGTTCTAATTCATAGGGTAGAAGTTTTGATGAATTGGTTGTCTAGAGTTTCTCCTAGATTGAGGTGTGTTATAACTTGGTTGAGAAGAGATGTTTCTTCTAGGTGGAGGTGTTTTTTTATCTAAACTCGGTTTTGACATAACCTATACCGCTTTTAGGTGATGGTTTCAAAGATGGTTTCTTTGACTCATCAATGCTATTATGTATTAGTTTCTTCCTAGTAATAACAAAATCTGATCTAGAAGACATAGGTGGACTAAAAACATGTTCTGTCCCTTTTTCGCCGTAGGTGCGACTTACGGATCTAGGTAAGGTGGATCCGTGCACCTTTATGGTGGATCCGTCTGTCGCCTTTTCAGTGGACGACCCAGCAAAACTTATGTTTTTAGTTCCGCTTGTTGACGCTTTACTATCATCAAATCCTAGACCTATTTTACAACTAGGTAACTTTTGATTATTTAACATTTCTCTAAGTGAATTAGCGCTTTTATCAAATTTAACAAGTTTAACTTGAGTTTCTTTAAGTTCCTCACATGACTTACACGCAATCTCAATTTCTTTACTTCTCTCAAGTTTCTTAATTTTCTCGTTCAATTCTAAAATTTCTTTTTCTAAAAGGTCTCTTTTAGTTTTCAAAATTTTATTCTTGTTAATGATTTTTAAGCTAATTTCGCATAAGCTATTGTACTCTATTTGCATACTAGCATTATCAAGAGAAGATGAGTCATCACTATGATAAGAAGAGTTAAGAGTTACCTCATTCGACGATTGAGATATTAGACAAGTTTCATCGTTGGTTTTATCTTCGGCGTCATTTTCGCTATCGCTCCAAGAACCTCCAATGAAGGCCTTTTGATCTTTGTTACGAGATGGTTTTGGACAATCGCCAATGAGATGATTTGGATCACCGCATCTAAAACATTTCCGGTCACTCTTTCCTTTCTTCTCATCTCTTTGTCGGAATGACTTCTTTTCTTTTCTTGGTTGCCTAACAAATTTACCGTTTCTTCTAAAGAACTTTTTAAAGTTCCTTACGGCCATAGCATATTCTTCGTCATCGCTTATGGATGTCGAAGTTTCATCATCACTAGACTCTTTCTTAGCTTTTAAGGCAATAGACTTAACTCTTTCCTTTTCGTCTCTATAAATTTTGGAATCCTTTTCCATGACTACTTCATGTACTTTTAGATTGCCGATAAGCTTGTCTAGAGCTAGTGATAACCAATCTTTCGATGACACAATAATCTTATTTTGTCTTACATGATTAATATAACTAGCTTATAATTAATCATGTGTTAACTTAAATCATTTGATTAGAAAAGATTTATGCAAATGATAATATTTTTCTTTGATTATTAACTATGTTTAATAATGTCATATTCATACCTTAAGCAATTTATCAGTGTCAAGTAAACTTTCAACTAAATAATTTGTTTACGTAAACTTTTACATAGTATGACATTATATTTGTTATTATTAAAACATGAAGATTATTAAATATAAATATCTTTTTTGCACGAATATTTGTATTAACACTTTGATTGGATTTCAATGGTTTTATGGTTACGATCTTATACCCAACACCATATTAATTCACGATGATTCTAAAGTCATAAGGTGGTTAGGTTAGGTATTAGTCCTATGATCCAACCAGAACCGAAGGGATCAACCTAAGGACAATCTACAATTAGAAATAGAAGTCCTTAGGTATGATTGGAGATGAATGAGAATAAGGCAATAATGCCAACTAAGGTTGTGCTAACACTGGAACAATCACAACAAGGTGTTAGTAATGACGTCTTGGTAAGCATTGAAGGGGTTGAAGAATGAAAAAGAAATGTAAGGATAAAGGGTCTAAAGAAAGAATCCCTCCATACACCTTTAGGCAGAAACTGGGTCAATTCATACGCTATCAGTCTTCATAAAGATGAATTCTAGTATTGAAGAAAGACATCATGGATCTAGTGATGCAATGCACAACTCTTCCCAGCCATTCAAGTTTCTCTTAAAAGATACTTGTCTCATTTATAAAAAAGATCAACACGACTTCTATTGAATTTCTCACTCCGAGTTAGTTGATATTGAAAAGGTGGCAATTAGCTCCAGCCTTGGGTCACTAAAACTGAAACGCACTAATCGAATCTAGAGCCAAGAGATTAATCTATAAATCTCATTAAGACACACTTCCTGATAAACACTTATTGTTCAACATCTAGAACACACGTGATAACAAAGATTCCTACGCATTATCCTTGTGATTTTGCCAGAACATCAGAGTGATACTCTTTAGTATTCACAGTGACGATGGAAATCCTTCTAGTGTCAACATCAAACAGCACTGCGGTACGTGACTTACGATATTATATATGAATCAAACTTGTGATAACTGGATATCGATAATGGTCCAGTAAATGAATTGACGACTCAATCAGTAAGATAGTAACTAACTGATTCACTCTTATCGTGCTGTCTACTTTGAGATGTTCTGGTAATGAGAACAAGCTAGTACGGTGAATCTAATGCATTTGTGTTAAAGGATCTAATACTTCAAGCTAGAAATCCTGTCAAGGAGGTTCTTCGAAATTGAACCTACCTGATCACAGGTCGGTCTTCACGAAACCAGAGGTTAACGCTACCAAACTTCGACGAATGACAAAGCCATATTCATCCATATCTATTGTTTATTACTAACCTAAACATGCAGGTCTAGACGATGGTGTAGCAACCATATTCCAGCGAAGTCAAATTCATTACCACATGCTCATACTCAAGCTACAAATACATACTATAAGCATCAAGATTCAAGAATCAAGAAAGCTAAAATTAATCATAGACACAGACTTCTACAACTCTGATATTCAAGATCTTCCTTAAAGATATCAAGATTATCAAGACAAATATTGTTAAGGGAGATTGTTAGCAAGCTTTCAAGTTGATGCATAGTATGAGCATGTTGGTCAAGACACAAGATAGCAAGACGGTAAAGATGATGAAGTCAAACAAGGAAAAGATATAAAGATCTCAGAACTAAAGACAAAGTCAAAAGACAATGACAAAATCTTAAGATCAAAGATCACATAGCATGAAGGAACAAGCCTACAACAAGATAAAGTCCAAGACAAAGACTCAAGAGCATAAAGACAAAGAATTCAAAGACCTCGTTTTAGGGGAGATTGTTAGCCTCAAAATATTGAGTCAAACAAGGAATCGCGGTCTTTATTTAGTAAACATTATAATAGGCTAATTACCGGTATCGGGCTTATTTCTTAATCTAATAGTGTATGTGTTGTGGGCTTAAGCCTAAGATAACCCGAGCTTGACCCATTAAGAAAACCACTCGGCCTAACAAGAGCCTCAATTGGCTGGCCTTATGAGTGGTATATAAACCCTAGCCAAGGATGGAGAGGGTGTTGGTTCTTTCATTTGTAACATCTCATTTATAAGGAATCCTCCATCCTTTCTCTCTCTACTTTCTCTCTCTAGCTTCTTCTTCTTTTATTCTCTTATAATCTTGTGTGTATGTGGTTATGATGGTGAAATGATATAGCTTGGGTCTTATAGTTTCATTAGTTTTTTGTCCCTAAAATTGTATAAAACATATAAAGGATCAAGATCCTCTCAATTTCAAGTCAAACATGATTGATCATGTTGGTTTTATTGTGAGAGTGAATTAATAAGTGGGTGATGCGGTTGTCGTAAGACTTCATAAAAAGTTTTACAACTCCCTAGGCAGAGTACCCAACCATTGTAGTGTAGTAAGGCAAGACGCAGGGGTTGTTATCGTTCTCTAGGGGAATAGGTTAGGAAGGTTCGATCAAGATCTAACAGAGGTCTACGGGGTTGAGAGAAGATTCTTTTTGTATTTTTATGTTTTTATGAAAGCAGGTAAATATCATGGTTTGAGAGGTTGGTTTGTTTTCACTAATTAAACTAATAATAATAAAATAAATCTAAACTACTTTGGTGATAACTTTTATGATAAACGAACGTATTTACTTAATCATGCACTACTTCTCAGATTACTTATCCTAATCCTGTTGCTTTGTCACACTTGTGAAGATCTATGTAAGTATTTCCTAAGTCATGAACGGATTACACGAACCCGCCGTCTACATAATATTCCGTTAAGGCAATGCACAAGTAAGGTAGTATGAAGACTATTACAAGGCCCCTAAGAGTACATTACATGCAATTGAAATATCTTAAGAGGGATCAACCATATTAGGGGTAAGGTAGTATGAAGACTATTACCGATGGTATCCTTTCTACGTACTCACATCTCTCTAGACGTCTAAGCCAATTTAATATCTTATAGCTAGTTTTCTAAAGCCTAACGTACACATCCATCACAAGAAGCAACATTAAAAGGATCTACAATCTAAGTTTCATGCAATCATAAATAAATACTAAAGGATCTAGCCTAGCATGTTAAGCACAAGAGAAGAACAAGAATTAATCAAACAACATGTAGGATATCAAACATATAATCTAAGATGACTAAATGAGAAGGAAATTCTAAAGAGAGAAAGAATGGTCAGAACACTTAGACAGAGAAAGAAAGAAACTTGTATTGGATCCTCCTAATACGCCGTATCTACTGGATAGATCCGTACACTGATTACGAGATGAGACAAACGAAGATTCTATTTCTAAGTCATTTGAATGGTTACTACTGTGGAGACAAGAAGGGATCATATGGACCACAATTCTTGGAAGCTTACTCTGAAGCTTCACATATCAATAATTCCATACCCTGAAAGGAGAAAGACCCAGGGAGTTTCACTTTACCTTGCTTTATTATTAATGTTTGCTTTGATAATGCCCTTGTTGACTTAGGAGCTAGCTTTAGTGTTATGCCTCTTTCGACCTACCTCAACTTAGGATTAGGCAAATTAGCTCATACTAAGTTGACAGTTGAATTGAATTCGCAGACAATACAGTGAAATATCCAAACGGAATATCTGAAAACGTGCTAGAGTAGGTATTGGAAAAAAGTTGTTTTGGCATTTTTTTTTTTTTATTTTTATTTTTTAAATATTTTTTATTTAATTTTTTTTTTTTATTTTTTTTTTTTTTTTATTTTGTTTTTTTTTTTGTTTTTTTTTATCTTTTTTTTGTTTGTTTTTTTTTTTTTTTTTTTTTTTTTTTTTTTTTTAATTAAATTTCATTTTGTTTTTTTTTTTATTTTATTTTTTTTTTTGTTTTTTTTTTTTTTATTTTTTTTTTTTTTTTTATTTTTTATTATTTTTTTTTTTTTATATTTTTTTTTTTTTTTGTTTTAATTTTTTTTTTTTTTTTTTTTTTTTTTTTTTTGTAATTTTTTTTTTTTTTTTTTTGTTTTTTTTTTTATTTTTTTTTTTTTGTTTAGACCTTTATAATCTTGAATATGCCCTGAGGAATCAAATGCCCTTGATCTTGAAGACCATTTTTTCTATTGCCCATGCAAGATTGATGTTTACAAACAAAGATTACGTTTAGGGTTGGGGAAGAAAGAATTATTTTCAAAAGTGTTAAACCTGCTAGTAGTTTAATTAAGAGGGTCTACATGCCAAGTTTAAGAGAAAGAATGGAGCTTGATTTAGAAGCTAGGCTAATGGGAGAGGCTTTGGTAATTAATAGATCATTAGACCCTTTAAATGGAGATTACATCGAATTAAATGATCTAAATGAACCATTTAAGCTTAGGAGAAATCAAGGTGATGATTTGATACCCACCATTGAGGAAGGTGAGGTAATTGAGGAATTTAGAACTAGGGATGATGAACTTGATACTAAAATTGATGATTACCCTAGTTATTGCGACTATGATAAGAAGATCCATATAGATTGTGCCTACGACTTAAAGTTTTCATGCATGATAGGATTTGAATTTACACACGTAAACTTCTTCCCATTATTGTATGTCAATGTGATGTCCAAAAAGTTTCATAATTCTATAATGAAAGATAAGATGGTGTACAAAGGGAATAATGCTATAGGAGCTTTAATGAATGTGCCTATTTTTTAAGACCTTTTCTGTTGTGACGGATTTTACAGTTTTAGAAAATAAGGATGCTTATCGTGATGAAGGAATGGGCGATGTTATTTTTGGCGAACCATTTTTAAGAGAAGTTAGAATTAAAACAAGACGGTTTGAAGGGATGATTACCATTTACAATGTTAATGAAAGTGTAACTTACCAAATAGTGTGATCACATTCGAGGTTTAAACACCACAATAATGAGCAATGCAACTAGATCCTACCATTACTGAAGGTAAGTGATGAAGATAAGAATAATGGAATCTCGCATTCATACCAAAAGCTTAAGGGGCTCTACAAAGGAGTACTGAACTTAGGACCCAATTACATTCGAGATGTGAAGACGGAAGAATGGCTTATACGCCGGCACATTAGCGTGCATGAGACTAAATGGTGAAGAAAAGCTTAAGAAAAGTCTAACTTAAAGACTTCGCTATAAACAAAAGTGCTTCTCGGGAGACAACCCGAAATGTTATTTATTTTTATCGAGTTTGTCTTTCCAGACATCAATACGGCGTATCCGCTCCGTACCATACAACATATTGTTGTCTGGACGTTATCAGTCTTTACTTTTTATGCACTTTAAAACCATTATTGTCAGTTTTGGCAATACGGCGTATTCATGTACATGATACGGCTAAATTCACCAGACTGACCCATATTTAGTTTATTTAGTTTAGTTTAAATTAACCGTAGATACCAAAATAGGATTTTGCATGTTTTTTCTATTATTTGCACAGGACCTCAATGAAAGAAATATCGATGAATATTGGTGTAAAATTTACAAATCTAGAGATCTTGAAGTGTTGGAGTCTTGAAACTTTAAGGCGGCTGTTCAACATGAATTCTTGCTCAATAAACTCAACATGGAGAATCTACCGAGCAAATATCAGGGTAGTTGCTCATTCTAATTCTTTTTAATTAGTGTATTTAATGTTTTATCTATACAACGAGGATGTTGTATAATTCAAGTGGGGGATGGAATTAGAATGTTTACTTGTCCTATTTTTCACACTAAAATGCTTAAATTTAAAAAAATCAAGCATACTTTTGTGAAATTACTTGTTACATAACCCGCACACAATAACCCTTGTTAGATATTATGAGAATTTAACCTTATCCATTTCCAAATGTTTACCCAAATTCCACAAAATATGAGTGTGCCGGTGATGTAGTAGACTTTAGAACTTGGCTTGGTATATCACTCGAGACTGCAGTGATAAGTACTATGGATTTAGATGGAGTAACTTGTTTAAATTGGTAAAATCTTAGGATAACACCCAAAACACCTTTACATGTTGCTTATTAACTAACTACACCGGTTAGTTAACCCCCGTATAAACCCTTTGTTTACTCTCACTTTAAGAGTAAGATACCCCTAGAACAACCCGTAGAGCTAATTCTTTAGGAAATACACCAATTGTTTGTTTCGTTACATCTTTACACCTTAGCCTACCCTGTTAGATTAAGTTTATTTTACAGTTGCTAGTTGCTTAAACTGTAAAGTTTGTATTTCCTGAGTCTTCTATCAATTTTGGTATGGTTGGAAGAAATTTGCACATCGTAAATGGGAATGTATAAAGTAGTCAAAACTCATGTATTTTTACTACCAACGCAATTAATGGTACATCCGAAGAACGAAGAATTACCGATGGAATTATCCAGAATTATTATGATCGTAAAGATGGTGAAATTACACCGAGTTTCATAGTATAGTGTTAGTAAAAAAAATCAAAAAATTAGAAAAATGGCAACAAAAAAGAGAAGGAAAGTTTGAAGATAATCGTTTCGCAACTACCGAAGGAATTACATGAAGGATCAATTATTCATTGATACAAATCGACGATGCAGAGTATTGTATAAAGTGGAAGATATCGCCACTTGCCTTGTAAAGTATGTAAAGTATGGGATGGTTAGGAAGTTGACCGTTACGGGAACGCCAACTTAGGTTGTTGTTTTTTATCTATGATCAAGACGTTGTATATAGTTGTGTCTTTATCATGGTAACGGTTGGGGAAAAAGTGTCTAGCAACTTGTATTTTAGACTTAATCTATTTGTTTTGTAATTTTTATTTAACAACAATTTACTTCCCCTTCCTAATCATTAACCATGGATTTTACGCGAATGAGGATGTGATCGAGCGTTCATGTCTATTCCATCGTTACAGCCATGTATGCATGTCTCAGCTGCCTTGTTGGTTTATTACTATTGGTGAAAGTTAGAAGATCCATACCCTATATTACTCTACTAGTCCTACTCTTTAGCTTATTCGAGGTGGGAGTGAGCAGTCACATGTGTTTATCCTATCGTTACAGGTGTGTATGTATGGTCTTTTTCGCCCTCCTAGAATATTGGTATCGATAAAGAGTAGTTAGAGTAATCAACCTTAAGCCTTATCATAAAAACCCATTTTACCTTTATAAACTTGTTACTCCTTAGCTTTAGCAGTTGAGATGTGTATCCTTGTCAAGCTTATGATGTAATACTCGCCACGACCGAGCAATTGAGCGAATTAGTTACATGTTACCACATAGATTAGTTGAGTGATTTGAGTGTTTTCATCTTCCTATTTTGTGAGGTGTTTGGTTGTATACCTGTAAAAGATCAAATAAATGCTTAACAGAAAATATCCTTAGGGGTACATTTTTGAAAACTTCTAAAGGCTACTTGAGGATAAGTAGGATTCAAGTGGGGGGATATTTGATGACATCAAATAACGCCTATTTTATAGCATCATTTATCCCATATAATTGACCCAAATAACGCCTATTGTATAATTATTGTATAATTATTGCCAAGAATTGTATAATTATTGCAAAGAATTGTTACTTAATCGTTTGTATTTGAGAATTGCAGTAATTATAGAGTACTTGGTGAAAC
>BQNB010176932.1:2547-13014 GCA_026074375.1 Tanacetum coccineum
GACCAAACCTTAGATAATTAGGGTTTTCAGCAGCTTCTTCTTAACACCAAGAAATGATTAGCTGATCGTCAAACCCTGTTGCTCGTTCTTTTGTTCACAAACCAATCGTACCTGCTACTTCTTAGAACTAAGGACGAATCAATCTTCATGACCAGATTAGGGTTTAATGAAAAACCCTAGTTTTCATAAACACGACTTGCACCAAAAATAATCATAGTCATCTTTTTTTAAGTATAAATACAACACTTTTTAGTGTCGCAAAAACCCTAACTTCACCAAAATCACCAATTCACCAAAAAAAAGATTCGTCTCTTCTTTTTCACCAAGAACACAATACCAAAAACCTTGTAGATCCTAGATATCACGAGCCACATGGCTCTGATACCAATTGTGAAGTCCTAATGAAACGGATCTTCTTTAGCCTGTTAAAGCTTAGTTAACTTGGATAAATCCAAACTAACTATATGGGAAACTATGATTGTGAATACTATAAATTATGCGGAATCTAACTTGCAATACTAAGAAGAACAATAAATACTAAACTTGAATATATTGATTGCAAATATTCTGTCAAGGTTTACAGAATAACTAACTATGAGATATGTGTTTTCTATGAAGATTGATGTCTCTAACTATGCTGTAAGGTTCCTTTTATACACTAAGGAAAACCCTAATGGGCTTACAAACCGCGTTAAATGATCATGCATATCTATTCCTAATATATCTCATGCATATCACATATGCAGTACTAACTTCTTATACTAACAGTACTAATAAACTAACTAGCAGTACTAACGACCTATTAGTTTGTACTGGCAGTACTAACTATAACTAACAGTACTAACTATTACAACTAGCAGTACTAACGACCTATTAGTTTGTACTGGCAGTACTAACTATAACTAACAGTACTAACTATTACAACTAGCAGTACTAACGACTTAGTTTATATTCTTCAGTCTTCAATAGCAATATCAATCTTGAACCAGCAGTAGTAAAGTAGTACTGGCAATAGTAACTAAAAATTCCCAACATAAGCTAATATATATATATAAGCCGAAACAAAATAAGCTAAACAAACACTTCTTCCTTCTTTTCTATTTTGGGCTAAACCAAATAATAAGCCCATAAGCTCGAAATAATCAAATAAGCTTTTCCAAAAGCTTTTGAACATAAGCCGAATATAAACGTTTATGTTTGTCGTTTGATGCTTGATTATCTTTTAATTTTTGGTTTTTTGGTTTTTAAACTAATTAAATTAATAAAGCAAAGCAAATAGAACTAAACTATATAAAACGGATATGCTTGTCAAGCGAGGCGAAAAGATCCATTAAAGTGGTGAAAGAAGAGATAATAACGATTTGTACCGTAAAAAAACTGTTTTCTCACAATGTTGGTTGTTATTGAAAGCTATCCTTTATTTTGGTACAAATTACTTTAAATGATGACGAATTAATACCCATAAAAACATTATTTTCTTACAACATTGGTTTATTTTGAAAACAATATCTTATATAAGTATTAATTATTAATCAAATAAGAAATCTAAATAATCCGAAAATTATTAATCAACAAGGCTCTTTTTAATCCACACTTAATTCACTTATCGCAACTCACTTAACAAGCATAAAAGAATCTACTCGCTAATCATGGCAACTAAACTAACAATAATAAGCATAATAATAATAACGAACATATTAAGTTAAATAAGGTAAAACTACTAATAATGGAAAAGGGAAAAGAAGTAGAACCCGAATGACGAAAGCAATAAGAACGAAACCACCCGATTATATAAACTAGAAATAACGCTAAGTGTATTCCTTATTTAAACTTTATTTACTTAATAGATTATAAAGTATTTAAACTTATTCTCTAATAAGCTAGTAAAATTTTACTAAGCTTTACACTTAGACAATAAGCTAGCTTATACAACCCGTAAGCTCCTCGCCTTAAGTGTTGGAACAATTTCATCAAACAAAAGACAAGAAAGGATTAACTAAACAAAAGAATAAGCTAATACCATTTAACTACTTTTTTAAAACATTTGAAATCTATTTTTAAGCTAGATGAAGATTAAGCCGAAAACCTCTAAACTAATGAAAAGTAAACCGAGAAATATAAGCACTTGTTATCACCCGATATCCTCAAATAAGCTCAACAATCAAACTAGCAACTAGATTCAACATTATTATTGAACACATTAAGCAAATCAAAAAATAAGCTTTGGAACCTAATAAAGAAAAAAACGATTAATAAGCCGAGAACTAGCTTAAGAAAGTTTTCATTAAGCAAAACGACCAAATGAAATATACTCGAACATAAGCATTAATCGAACCGAACTAAATTCCTATTAACCGATTGAAACCAAATCTACTCAAGCTCAACGATGGAAATATAAACGAAATAAGCAAGTCTAAACCAAGAGCAATATTAAACCAATAGCACAATAAGCCAAAAACTAAGTTGTACTCAACATAAGCTTAAGGACAGCTTATCAAACACTAAGCTGTGAACACAAGCTGAAAACTGAAAACATAAAGCGAGTTTCATTCAACGCAAAACCTTAGGAGGACCTTACGAATCACTAAATTCATCAAATAAATTTAAAAACCATCTCGAAAAGCATACTCGAACCAAATCGAACAGATCTATAATGCCTAGAAACCAAATTATCTACATTCGAAAAAAAACATAAACAAGATTATTAATCTATCCTACATGTATCGAATCTACTTGTGCTAGTCTATCTACCTACCGAATTAAAAAGAAAAATATAGAATATATCATGCTGGCCTTCTCTGCGTTAATTTAAGCATCAGTACAAATACTGGACTTGGGCTTGGGTATCACATTTTGAATTGCGCCAAAGCAAAATGAGTAAATTGGTTAGGCCGAGTCATAGTCCCTTGGGCTGACTTGTGTAGCAGATTTGTTATGTTGTTTAAACTTTGAGCTTTTAGTAAGTATGGGTCGGTCCACCATATAAATAGTGTCAGCAAGCCAAATTAGGATGAACACCGTCAGACTCGGAAATTCCATGCTTTTTCCAATGGAGTGCTCGTGGCTTCAAGTGGGCTTCGTCAAGACTTCGAATAACGCGTAAAACGTCTTCAAATCTTAACCGAAAGTCTCTGTTTTTGCTTCGTTTTCAATCCTTTGTACCTGCAAGACATAACAACACAAAACAAACATATTTGCAATATAATTAAGCATATTTTAGTGTTATTAGTCCATTTATTAGTGTTTTCTGAGGCTAAAATGATGTGTGTTTAAGCACATATCAAGCACCACTCTTAATGTTCTGGTAATATCACTTGGATAATGTGTTGGACTCTTTATATATCACTTGTGTTCAACAGTGTATAACAAAGTGAATTTAGAATTGTGTTCATGCAAGATTTATATATTGATCTATTTGGCTCTAGACTCAATGAGTGCGTTTTGGTTTTAATGATCGGAGGCTGGAGCAGACTGCTACCTTTTCAATACCAACTAACTCGGAGTTAAGGAAAGTCAATAGGATTTGTGTTTAATCTACATTGAAAAATGAAAACAAAACTTCTTTGGCGAAGTCTTAGTAGCTAGGGAGGGTTGTGCATTGTATCTGGGTCTATGATAACTTTTCAATAAAACAATAAACTGTGTGATTCTGATAGCGCAAATGTATTGACCCGGTTTCTGCTTAAAGTGTATGGAGGTTCTTTCTTACACCACTTCATCCTTATAATTCTTTTTAATTCTTCAACCCCTTCAATGTTAAACCAACGCGTCCTCATTATCACCATGTTGGGTTTATTCCGGTGATAACTCATGCCTTGGGTAACATTTTTTCCCAATCTCACTTTACTCCTTTTGTATATCATACCTAAGAACTTCTACTCTATCTATTGGAGTATCCCTGGGTAGATCCCTCTGGTTCTGGCTGGATCATGGAGCAAATATCTAACCTTAACCATTTTATATCTCCTTGAACGTCAATATTTGGTCGGTCATTTAGTATTTCCATTTTAGCCTTAAAACCATCTGAAAATCAATAAAGTAGTTGTACTATCCATACATCAACAGCATTTATCCCCTAGAAAGATCCTCATTTCAAATTGCTCCCCTCCCATATGCATGATCTTCGAAGAGTTTTACAAGTAAGGAGGAAGCCGTATAGATTCCCAAATATACAAAATTTTCACTATCTAATTAACAATCACAATTACTCCCCAATCACCCAGTTAACACTCACCATCAGCATGGCCCCTTAATAGTAAAGAATATCCTAACATTCAATCATTAACACACACAACTACAGAAATTCGAAGCGAACAATATCGATGAATTATCTATCCAATAAATAACTATACTTTAGACCCAAAAAAATCACACTCGTGTCTATCACAATTGTAAACTACTCACCTCCCTTTCCGCGCACAAACAACTACAATAAAAATCCAATAAAATCGGCCCTCCTACGTAGTCATCTCAAACCACCAGACACACAACCACACACCCCTACAGCGCAGAGAGGACGAAAGCTCGATGAGAGAACTAGATGAACTTGGTTAGAGACAGTTAGTCAATTGAAGTGCTTTGTATTAAGCCTATCTGTGTTATTTCATCCTCTCTTCGAACAAGAGTGTCTACTCGAATCAACTCCCTATCGCATGTACTTAGTAACAATATGTACTCTTAGCTCCTTCATGTTTCCTCGCTGTGTGTGTTTAATCTTAGATACTGACAAGCTGCATAGTATCGACAAGAGTTAATTACAAATATCCTCTTCCGATGTCAGTAGTATCACTGCGACGATGAAGTATTACGCGCAGAACATCATCCACTACATTTATAAAAAGAGATAGACATACCACCACCCACCAGCCTCCTCCCTCAATATAGCGAGGGTCATGGTGTATCATTGAAGTGTAGCTCACAACGTGTGTCTCAGCAGTGTTCGTACGAATCGTCTAGATCTCGCGATCATGTGTCATCTCATCTACCTAAAGAAGCACAGTATTATATACTAAGAAGCAGTATATATTGTGCATCATGATATGACAGGTATTATATGCTGCTACGAATGTTTCTCGTTGTGTATGCTGTCAAACACTGCCCATCAACATGGCTTCAGTCTGATCAAGCATTGTAAGTATGATGTATTATGTGTCAACTAAGCTCTCACGTGTTGTTGTCAATGCTCTCGTCAAGTATGTTCACTTTTATGCTCTAGAAGTTGATGTGTTATTGAGCAGGAAATCTAGTATCATACTTGAGGGAGGTATAAGATATTATTGACAATGTGTTTTAATGTTGTCAGAATGTCAGTCCCTTGTCTGTGTGTGTGCTGTTGTTGATAGTCATCGAACGATTCTATGAGTGTTCTATCATACATGTACTTGTTCGAGACCTGTACAGTAAAACACCACGTATAGGATGTAAGTGATATATCTAAGTACAACAACAATTGTCTGTAACTGAGTATCCTTAGTTATTAGACATATAATAATCAACAGATTCTCTTCTGATTAGATGAGTTTCCTGTTTATGTTACGCAATAGTTTAGATTGATCATTTTGCCTGTTCATATCCAGCTCCTGTCACTAAGAATCTGATCGTTCCTGCTCTATACATACAAATCAATAAACCACTCACCCACACACAAATCCACACACCCCAACACAAACCCCCCGTCACTCTCCTCCTGCCGCTATCTTGTGCTCCCCTCCCCTCTCACCCTCGGGACCTCCAGCACTACTGTTAACATGTTGGCCTTGGTGACTGTTTATGATTTATAGTTCTTATTATCTAGATCCACCCCTAGTTAGACATCTTCAAAAGAAAAAAAAAAACCCCCATTCTTCTTAATAATGAATCTTCGAATGAAAAACTGGAAGAGCAGTTACCAGATCAGTCTCATTCATTCATTTGTGAGGTGGTGGAGGCTTGTTTTTGAGCATACAGAGATTACATATCTTCGATATCTTTCAAATGGATAGTCTTGGAAAGTTTGCTTCTTTGAATGTGTCACTCCTTCTGTTGGCAGTCTTACAACAATTCTCCTTCAATAACTCATACCTAAACTGCTTCATCAACTCTAAAAAATTTTGTTGATGGCTGAGAATCCCTTCATCCGAGAGTTTATTTGTGATGGAATTTGAACATTTGTCTTGCTCTATAGAAAAGTTTACGTTTAGGGTCCCTAGTGACTTATTCCAAAAGCAGCATCTTTGTTATAAGCTACTTTGGATGAACTCCATAGCTTAGAAATCATTTCTTCTATGCCTTCCAGATCATACTTTGCAGCTTTTGGTTTTGTTAATGTGACAACCGCCAATTTTCAGAAGTTTAAATGACTATTTTTCCCTTTGACTTTTCGGGTTGACTCGACTTTTGATTTTTATTTTCAAGTGAAAACAATTATCGCATAACTGATAATTTTTCGGAACTTATTTTAATAATAAATCATAATTATTATTACATAATTTTCATCAAAAATTTTAGGTTTTTCAATTCAAATTATCTGACTTGAAAACGAGAACAACGCGTACCGACACGAGACTAATAAAATTTTATTTATTTATTTAAAAATTATTTAATAAAAATATTTAATAAATTATTTTACATTTATTTAAAAACGTTGTTGAAAACGCAATCATTTAATTAAGATTTATTTATTTATTGATTTATTGATTTATTTATTTTTGCCGACAAAGCTTAAAAGTATTACTCAATAAATAATAAACAATTTTAAAATGAAGGTTACAAAATATTTATGAAATGTGTTCGAGTGAATACTTATTTTCGATGGAAAAATTATTTGAAAAACAATGGCGCAACTTTCGTCTTTTAAATCATTCGTTAACTGCCCAAACGAAGGTTCCCGAACCTTTACTTACAAAAGTTATCATAAAAATTTTACACTATCACCCCTTAATGTATTATTAAACTTGTCACCTTGTTTTTAAACATTTAAAATATATAACAAAATACTATTCTTTTTCTTCATTTTTATCAAAATTTAACACACACTCACAACCCCTAACACTCTCTCATCACCTCCCTCATAATTTTCCGGCCGCCCCCAAGATTTTTCCGACAAAGGGAAAAGTTCTTGTTGCGTTTTTGATTTCTTCTTTGTTGCGTTTTGATTTTCTTCATTGTTGCGTTTTGTTTTTCTTCTTGTTGCGTTTGATTTTTTTATTAAATCAGGTTTAAAACGCAATCATTGCGTTTTGTGGTTTACGAAGGAAAAAAAAAAAAAAAAAACACAAAAAAAATATTTTTTTTTTTTTTTTTTTTAAAACTTATAAATATATAAAAATTAATTAAACCTCCTATTTTGAAATTTTTTTATGGTTGCATTTTGGATATTTTTGAAATATTATATTGGACTGCGTTACTTGAGCATTGCGTTTTGACCAAATCTCAAGCTGCGTTTTGATAAAGTTCATTGCGTTTTGATTCAAAAGTCACTGCGTTTTGATAAAGATCGTTGCGTTTTGCTTAAATTTCATTGCGTTTTGACCAAATCTCAACCATTGCGTTTTGACCAAATCTCAACCACTGCGTTTTGGTGTCACTGCGTTTTGTGTGAAGAAAAGGGTTTCAGTAAAACAGCCATAACTTTTGATCCGTAAGTCCGTTTCAGGCCCGTGACCTCTCAAATCGAAGAGAAAAACGAGACGGAAGCCGCTGGAAACATCCTTTAGCTGGTTAAGGATTTTTCGAGGCCTAAAACCCTCGTTTACTATAAGTTATTGACATTTTTTAGTTTTTTGGAATTTGTGTTAGACTTGTTTTTGTTCTAGCTCACGGCCCATCTGTATTTTTAGGCCCGTTTCAGTTTGGTGAGCCTATTTAAACAATCTGCTGTAACCCTAGCCAGAAAATTATCTGTTTTTATACAATTAAATCATTGGCCGCTGATTCCGAATCAAATCATTCACGGTTTTCTATTGATTTTGTAAAATCCCGTTAATTCATTTATCGGTTTTAATCATAGACGTGTAAAATCCCGTGAACGTGAATTGCTTACACAACCACAACTTCAATCACAACACATCCACTAAAGATCCAACAAATCTTTTACACTTCATAATTCACGATAAAATGGAAAAGAAAGATACCTTATCTTCGTGTTCAGATACGGAATTACAACAAAATGCAACTTAATTCAAGACAAATCAAAAGAAGAGCATGGTATCTTTTCAATGACTTCATTCAACACCTCAGCGTACTTTCAAACAACGACTTAAAAGGAAGTCGAACCGAGAATGGATTCGGACGCGCGTTTGCAACACTCTTTGGTCAAGACTTTGAGATTTTTACAGGCACATGTTTCCTTAAACATGGATCACTTCAAAAGCAACGTGATAAACAAACAAATTTCAAGAGATTTGGATTCCATGGCTTCTTCTTAAAGTTCTCGCAGACACAGTTTCAGATGTTCATTTTTTCAAGTCAAAGATTTATCTGATTTTGATGAATATATTGTAATACACGCAATCTCTTTCTACAATACACTCAACTTGCTATTCCTGGAATTTCATGAGACCACTGGTTCCCAATAATGGAACTTTGTAAAAAAGTTGATTGATGAAAAGAGCACAGCATAAAAGAGTGCATGCAGAAGGGGTGAATGACAAGACCGACCCGCAGATGACAGAGAAAAAGGTTGTTTCGAGTATAGCATTGGATGCTAGTTGAGGTTACTCATTGAAAGCTATGGGCTGAATCACAAGAGCAGGATACAAGCAGCAGACCATGGTATGTGCATTGTTGATGTATTGCAGCTATCAGAATCATTTATAATGAAGAGCATGGCTGAGGTACAAAACGGACTGCTGAAAATCAAATTTCTTTGCCTACTGGACAACAACATACTGACTCAACCTTGAATTCAATAATGAAGAAGAGGGGTTGACCAGACTGCTGAACTAATGGTCCATGACATACGTCCTTTATTGCTAATTTAATGATAGCATGACAAACTGAACTCTAGTTCAATCACTTCGAATTTGAAATTTTGTCTCAAAATCGACTGTTGCCCAGTTTCAAAATGATTTTTCAAGAATGGGAAGGCACATTGTGTTTAATCTTGAACTTAAATATCAAAATAAAGTTTTAAAAGAAGGGCAGCAAGGTCAATTTTTATGTAAAAAGTAATGAAGCCAAAGTTAAAAATGACATCGATGTAACTGAAACAATAAACATCGAATTGGAAACATAGTGTGGCTAAAGTACTTGCAGAAAATGAGCAGTAGTTACATAAGGAAAAAAGAGCACTTGAAACAGACATACAAAGATCTTTTTGGATTCTATCAAAAGGAATTTGTTGCAGGACAAAGACCAAATGACTCTTTTATTGGCACATACTAAACAAAAAAGGTCTAATTGAAAATGTTGATGTACTAGCTCAGAAGATTCAGAAAAAGGGGGTTTGCCGATTGCTGCATTAAAAAAATGAGTTAAGGAAATTAACAGGAATTAGTGTGAATACTAAGTTTGCAAAAACCATACTTGTGTTTTGTGCCCTGAAGTAGCACCCCAATGTTACCATTCCGTTGCGTTGTCCTGATTTTTGGGGGTGTTACATGAAAGACCTAGAATTTCAAAACCACGGTTTGCCTCCCAAGTTGATGTGAACAACGACTTGTCAAAACCAGTCACTGCACATTATCTGCCTAAGAGAAGAGAATTTGCCCCTGCAAAACCTCATCACATGATTGCACCAAGCTCATCTAGGTATAGGTCAAACGACATTGTTCATAATCACTACCTAGAGGAAGCTAGGAAAAAGACACATGAACACTCTAGGATCCCTAGAAATTTTTCTAATTCCAAACATTTTATTTGCTCGACATGTCAGAAATGTGTCTTTAATGCTAATCATGACGCTTGTGTAATAAAATTCCTGAAAGAAGCCAACTCGCCTGCTAAGGTTCCATCCAATAAGACAACAAACAGAAACAAACCCGTAGAGCAAATAAGGGTTGCAACGAAACCAGAAAGACAGATCCCAACAGGACATATGTTTTCAATTAAAAAGACTACCATTGTGCATGAGAAAACAACAAGTCCTAGATCTTGTCTTAGGTGGCAACCAACGGGTAGAATTCTCAAGACTGTTTGTCTTAGATGGGTTCCAACAGGAAAGACATTCACCTTTAGCACAAATAAGGTTGACAGTGAACCCCCGAATGGTTCAAATGCAGATATCCCTAACCAATGTGAAAGCGAACAAGCTCTTAATGTCAGTGCAGGTACTCTCTTAAGTACAGGTACATCGTTCTATCCTACAGAGGGTTTGATCGCATCAGATCAAGCCTCGGTCTTCATGTCAATGATGTTTGATCGCATCAGATCAAGCCTCGGTCTTCATGTCAATGACGTTTGAACACATCAGTTCAAGCCTCGGTCATCAATGTCAAATGACGTTTGAACAACGCAGTTCAAGCCTCGTTCTTCATCAAATGACTTCTG
>BQNB010176933.1:0-13014 GCA_026074375.1 Tanacetum coccineum
CCGATGAGGTAAACAGTAATTTTGATACTGATAAAATTAGGGCCCGAATGGATACCATGACTCTGAAAATCGATGCTCAGTACAAAGAACTCCAGTCTAATGCTAAAAAAACAAAACCCGATCTTGATGAGGAGGACATACCTATGTCCCGTGAAGAAGAAGCCAAATTCATGCAAATTTTCCGTAAGACTCATTTTTACAATGATTACCACGACCGAGACTCGAATCGCGATAATTGGCGTTCAAGCGGACGGAATGATTATAATCGAGACAACTACCGATCCAACACCGATGATAAACCGTACGATCTTCAAAAACAATTCAATAATTTCATAAAATCTCAACAATCAATCAACGCTTTTGTCAAAGAAACGTTCATGGATCTCAAAACCCAACTCGAAACCGTAGCCAAAAATCATCAAGCTTCAATCTAAAATCTTAAGACTAAGTTCGACAGACTCGCTGACAAGCAATCTAGTAGACCTTCTGGCTCTCTTCCAAGTAACACTCAACCAAACCCAAAAGGGCACAATGCCAAAGCCTATCAACCACCACAATCGCGCAATGAGCATGTAAATGTCGTATTCACAAGAAGTGGTAAATCCTATAACCCTCTAGTTAACCAAAATGATCAACAAAACGATTCTAAAACTCCTATAAATTTTGATAGCGATGATGAAGACGAAGAACCTACACCTCAACCAAATCCAAAACCAGTTAAAGAAACTCAGTTACCTAAACCATACAAACCCAAAATCTTGTATCCTCAACGTCTTAGGAAAGAAAAAATGAAAGCCCAATACGGTAAATTTCTTGACATGATTCGCGTCGTCCGAATCAATGTACCTCTTATCGACGTCTTAGCCGGAATGCCTAACTATGGAAAGTTTCTCAAGGAACTCATAAGCAACAAACTCAAAATCGAACAAATCTTTGTCGCTTTCTTAAGCGATGAAAGTTCAGCAATGATTCAAAATAAAGATCCACCCAAACTCGGAGATCCCGTAATTTTCTTATTCCATGTAATTTTAACAAAACCTTCTCTTGCAATGCCTTAGTCGATCTTGGTGCTAGCATCAACCTCATGCCATATTCATTATATGCAAAACTATCTCTTGAAACTCTTAAACCTACCAAAATGAGCGTAAGATTAGCCGATAGATCATTCCAATACCCTGTTGGAATAGCTGAAAATATGCTCGTTGAAGTTGGTAAATTCACCTTTCCTGCTGATTTCGTTATTCTCGAAATGGAAGAAGATAGTAAAGTTCCCCTCATTTTGGGACGACCATTTCTTCACACTGCTGATGCAATTATTCGAGTTAAACAGAAACAACTCAATCTTGGAGTTGGAACTAAATGAATGATCTTCAATATCGACTCTGCAATGAAACACTCTTATTCGAACGATGAAACCTGTTTCAATATAGATGTTATTGATGAAATCTTAGAGGAAGATTTCAATGCTCTTCTAGACGAAGGAAGTAAAATCCTTCATTCCATCGAAGGAACCCTTCTCGAAGAAGAAATCTTTGCTGAATTCTATGAATTCATACCAATGACTACTGATGAAAACTCTGACTCTGAATCCAAAACCGAAGATCCACCATTCGATAAAATCACCATCAACACAGACTATAAAATCAAGACATCCCTTGAAGAACCTCCTACGGATCTAGAACTTAAACCCCTCCCTGATAATTTGGAATATGTATTCCTGGAAGAACCCTTTTTTCTTACTGTTATCATATCATCTCAGCTTACAAAAGAAAATAAAAACAAACTCGTATTCGTCCTTAAAAAGTACAAGCAAGCCTTTGCTTGGAAAACTACTGACATTCCTGGTATTTGCCTATCATTCTGCAAACACAAGATACAACTTCTTGATGATAAGAAACTCGTTGTCCAAAAACAAAGAAGGTTAAATCCAAACATGCAGGAAGTTGTTAAGAAAGAAATCTTAAAACTCTTGGATACCGGTATTATTTATCCAATTGCCGATAGTCCTTGGGTTAGTCCTATTCATTGTGTACCAAAGAAATGTGGTATTACAGCTGTCACAAACGAAAATGATGAACTTGTTCGAACAAGAACCGTTATGGGTTGGCGAGTATGATCCCAATAGAATAGATATTTAATCCCTTAGCTTGTATAAGGTATAGTTATGCAAGATAAATCTAACACAACTATAGTAGAAACTTTGATTGTGAATATCAAAGACTATGCGGAATCTAGTCAATGATACTAAGAAGAATTACAATGAAACAGTAATAAACAATAACAAACAGTTTTCTTAAATTTCAGCCTCAATAAAAAGAACACTTTTTCAGGTTAGGGTTTACAAACCTTAAATCTACCAATTAGGATTGACATTAACATGAAAAGATGATATCTTATCTCTATGCCCTAGGGACCTCTTATATACACAAGGATGTCTCTAGTTGATTTACAATATATTACAAAAATTTAGAATATTCACTAAATCCTTTCTATAGATAACTCATACTTATCACATAAGTATTCTTGTTCTCCAATCAACCTTTATCTTTTCAGTAGTCTTAATCCTTGAGCAGTTGTAACCTTTTAGCAGTTGTAACTTTTTAGTAGTTGTAACCAGCAGCATTAACTTTTATACCGGCAGCACTAACTGTGTACAAGCAGTAGAACTACTTAGAATATTTTCTTCATTCTTCATCAGTAGTACTAAGTTACACTAGCAGTACTAACTTTATGCTAGCAGTTGTAACTTTACTCAAGTAGTACTAACATATACTAGCAGTACTA
Source organism: Tanacetum coccineum (assembly GCA_026074375.1). Lineage (NCBI taxonomy): Eukaryota > Viridiplantae > Streptophyta > Magnoliopsida > Asterales > Asteraceae > Tanacetum > Tanacetum coccineum. The sequence goes on from BQNB010176933.1 coordinate 2,785, forward strand.
AGTTACACTAACAGTAGTAACTTTTATACTAGCAGTATTAACTACTTAGTAGTATTTCTTCTAAGTCTCTGAGCAGTCTTAACTTCCAATAGCTGTAGTAATATATACTAGCAGTAGTAACTGACAGTACTAACTACTTAGCTTATTTTTCACTAATATCACTAACATCACTAATTATGCTTAGCAGCAGTAACTCTAACCTTAGCAGCAGGAACTTCCAAACAGCTTCAAAAAGTCTTTTAATCCCAACAGTCTTCGAAAAGAAAAAGAAATAAAGATGTTAAATGGTGATTAGCTCGGTAGAATAACTTGTTTTAAACTTTGTAAGAACTTATGGTTATGATTATTTACTTGTTTATGTGATGATAACCCGATTTAGTCGGATGAACTTGGTCTTGCTTGGTTTATTTAGGACCTCTAATTATTATGGATCATTAGTAAGCTTATTAGAATATAATCATGCATCTTTATTTCATGAACTATTATGTGTTAAATGCATATATGATATATTTGTTTCATGAACATATATACATTCACATAGGATTTGCTGCAAATTGATCACCAAAACACAACCTTTCTCATAAAATTTTAGCAAAAACAAATTTTTGGGTCGTTTAAAAAGTACCAGATGGGCGGCCCCCTTAGCTCATAAGGGCGGTCCCCTTATCAATAAGGGGGCCGACACTATAGATAAGGGGGCCGGCCTTACAAATCACGGGTTTTACTGTTTCCTTCTGCTTTTTGACTCCCTTTTACCTAGCCTCAGTTATCCTTACCCCAAAAACTCTAACATATTTTGGAAATCCTTAAACTAATTCAAATTCATTCTATTTCCAAACTATTCTATTCCAATAAATTCCCTCCAAATGTTTACTATTACTTCATCATCTTCTTCATCCATTATCAACCACCATAAACCTCCACCACAACCAACACGCACTTCCACTCCAAACCTTCCAAGACGCAAGAATAAACATAAATCCCAAAACACCTATTCATCTACTTCACTAACGGATGAACCAAAACTCTTCCTCCAAACTTACCAGTCTTATTCACCAGTGCCCAAATGCACCCTCAAAACAAACTACATCACCGCTGGGACACTTCTTCATTTCCATTGATTCAAATAAATCCATCCAACCTCTCAATATTCACCATAACAATGGTACTTGACTCAACAATGTCTCTCCTTCAAGAGTACCTCCATCACCTCCAACTCAAGAAAGTGGATCCATGGACATCACTCTCACTCTTTCACCAATCACTCCACTTGATATCCAATTCAATACTCCATTACCTTCAATACCCTTACCACCTCTTTTTGGTCATCCTTTTTCTTGGAATCTACTTGAAGCACATGGAGCAACATGCTTGTGTTGCATCCACAATCATAGACTTATCTTTGGCTTAAGTGAAGAACTTCAATATATGTTCTCCTATATCTAACACATGTTCTCTTATATATGTTCTTCTATTATTGATTAAATGAATTAGATGATTGAAGTGGGTGGGGCGCTTGGCTTTGACGTTAAAGGGTGTAAAAAATCTATTAGGCAAATGATTAATGGTATAGGTGTCTGGATCTTTAATAAAAGAATATTCTTTCTATTAATATTCGTGGCTCCAAGAAGCGTAAGAAGCGTGTTTAGATCAAAGAATTATGTTTTAAATACAACGTTCATATCCTTGGTGTTCAAGAAACAAAGATTTCTAAGTTGGAGGTTTTTTTAACTAAGATCTATGTGGGGTAATTTCAAGTTAGACTACGCATGTAGTATGGCGAGAGGAAGGTCTGGTGGTTTGGTTACTTTGTGGGATCCTAACGTTTTTGCCAAAAAGAGAATATGGTGTAGTGACAATTACATCATCATAGAAGGAAAGTGGAAAAACTCAGTTGACGACTACTATATCATCAATGTTTATGGTCCATAACATCAGTTGGATAAATCAAACTTATGGTCTTATCTTCGTGTATTTCTTCAAGATCACATCCGAAGTTATTTTATTTGGCGATTTAAATGAAGTTAGAAGTGAATCGAAGAGGTTTGGCTCTACTTTTTCTTATGGGGATGCTAAAATATTTAACTCTTTCATCAAGCGATTGATCTTCCTATGGGTGGTCGCACTTTACTTAGGTGAATAAAGTCGGGTCTAAGATGAGCAAGCTATATCATTTCCTTATCTCAGATGATGTCCTCCATTCCAGTATAGACCTGAAGGTCGTTGCTCTTGATAGATTATGGTCGAATCATAATCCCATTCTCCTCCATTGTAAAAGAATGATTTTGATCCGATCCCGTTCAAAAAATTTAACTCTTGGTTTGATCGAACTGATTTTGAAGACATCGTTAAGGAGAAGTGGGCTGCTATTTTCTATTTAGAGCAGTCTAAACCTCTTCATACCAAGCTTAAAGATTTAAAATCCCATCTTAAGGATGTGTATATGTGGTTTTGTCGCCTTTTCTGGAGCAATGGTATTGGTTGATCATTATATTTGAGTGAGCCGGTAATTTAGAAGCTCTAGAACTTGTGCTTAATCATCATTTACTAGACCGAAGCCTAATCGCATGTAATGAATCCAGCAAGTCCCTGTTCTTGCAAGCACTCCTTTTTATCCTAAGTTGCTGAAATACCTAAGTTGATTGAAGAAGTTCTGTGCCAAGCTTTAGCTATCATTTGGTAAATTTATATAATAAATATATATATATATATATATATATAAATAAAATATATATATATAAACTATATATATATATATATATATATATAGTTCAAAGGAATAAAGGCTTATGTTTCGGCACGTGAAGATTGTATCCGCTCCATTATCAAGTTTCGCCCTTCGGTCAGGTTTATGTGTTAAGTACAAGCCTATGGTAGCTGTCTAGATTATGTCTGTGCATACTGAGTGTTCTTCATATAAATATAACCATATCTGAGTGGCCTGAGTGAATTAAAAATCAAACACTGTCCCTATGTGAGGTGCTATGTTATATGTCTATGCTTGAAAAGTTACCTAAAATGAAAATTCTTATAAAATCCAAACTTTCTCCACGTCACGATAAATGATTTTATTTTCTCGCTTCGATTGCTTGAGGGCAAGCAATAAACTAAGTGTGGAGGGATTTGATAACGCCCAAATTATACATGTTTTCTATGGCGTTATTTGTATATATTCTATCATTTCTCGTGAACTTTCGATACTTAATAGCTTAAAATTGCTTGCAGGTTCACTTGAAGACATCCTAAGGTTCGATACATCAAAATCAAATACTTATACGATAAAGAACACATCATTCAAAGAAGATCAACAATCAAGCTCTATGTGCAAAAAGTACGTCGCACTTAACACTTGTGCACCACACTCACCTTCAAGTCAAAGACAGTCAACATTGCATTAACCAACAATTAATACCCGCCCAATCTTTTGTGTGCTACACACTGCCCATCTGATATGATAGAACTGTTGGGAATTTTGAGTTACTACTACCAGTACTACTTTACTACTGCTGGTTCAAGATTGATACTGCTATTGAAGATTGAAGAATATAAACTAAGTCGTTAGTACTGCTAGTTGTAATAGTTAGTAATGTTAGTTATAGTTAGTTCTCCCAGTACAAACTGATAGATCGTTAGTACTGCTAGTTAGTTTATTAGTATTGTTAGTATAAGAAGTTAGTACTCTGAATGAATTCATAGTTAATTAGGAAATAGTTAAAGCTATGATCATTTGACGTGTTTTATAAGCCCATTAGGGTTTCCTTAGTGTATAAAAGGAACCCTACGGCATAGTTAGAGATATCAATCTTCATACAAACACATATCTCATAGTTAGTTATTCTGTAAACCTTGACAGAATATTTGCAATCAATATATTCAAGTTTAGTATTCATTGTTCTTAGTATTGCACTTAGATTCATTCGATACTTTGTAGTATTCACAATCATAGTTTCTCATATAGTTTAGTTTTGGATTTATCCAAGTTAACTAGGCTTTAACAGGCTAAAGAAGATCCGTTTCATTGGGACTTCACAAGTGGTATCAGAGCTTGTGGAGAAACTCGATAAAAAGGAAATTTATCAGATCTAGATTCTTTTCCTATATACACATTGGTACGGTGAAGAACAATAACACAAATAGCACCAGTAGAATCTCCTCAAATGGTGTCTACTGTAAAACTTCCTATGCTCAAGAAGGGTGAATATACCCTTTGGAGCATGAGGATAGAGCAGTATCTCACTAACACAGATTATAGTTTGTGGCAAGTGATCTTGAATGGTGATGGTCCTATACAAGTAACAACTGATGAAAAAGGTATTGAAAACTGAAAGTTACCTCCAAAGACTGCTCAATCAAATTCTATTACAAAGACAAATAGAAAAGAAAAGCTAAAAGCATTTGCTTTTGGCTATTCCAGATGATATCAACTGATATTCCATGGTAATAAATGATGCAAAGACTCGTAGGCTGATATCAATAGTAAGATTTGGTGGCAATGTTAATCAAGAAGATGCAGAAGAATGTATTGAAGCAACAATTTGAAAACTTTCTGTATCAACACAGAAGGCTTAGATAAAGCATATGATAGGTTTCAAAAACTTATCAGCCTTTTTAGAAATTCATGGTGCAGCTGTTCCTAATGAAGATGCAATCAAAAAATTTAAGAGCACTACCTTCATCATGGAACAATGTAGCCTTGATTAGAAGGAACAAAGATGGTTATAGATGATTTGGATATTGATGATCTATACAATAACCTAAAAGTGTTTGAAGCTGATATCAAAGGTTCCTCTAGATCATCTTCAAACTCTCAGAATGTGGCCTTTCTCTCTACAGAAGACACTAGCAGCAATAATGAAGTAATATTGCTAATGATGTTTCTACTGCATCAGGCCATAATTCTCAGGGACAAGCCTCTTCATCATCATATACTGATGATCGGATGTTCTCATTCTTTGCTAATCAGTCAAATAGTCTACAACTGGATGATGAAGACCTAGAGCAGATTGATCATGATGATTTGGAAGAAATGGACCTTAAATGGCAGGTGGCCATGCTCTCTATGAGGGTTAAGCGATTTTATAAGAAGACTGGAAGAAAGTTAATCTTCAATGGCAAAGAACCTGTAGGTTTTGATAAAACTAAGGTTGAATGCTTTAACTGTCATAGAAGGGGCCATTTTGCAAGGGAATGTAGAGCACCAAGAAATCAAGGGAACATGAATGGAGATGCAGGGTATAGGAGCAGGGACAACACCAGAAGGACTGTACCAGTGGAGACCTCTAATGCATTGGTTGTTCAGGACAATGCTTTGATTGTCCAAGATGGACTAGGATATGACTGGAGTTATATAGCTCAAGATGAACCAACTGAGTTTGCTCTCATGGCCTACACTTCAAACTCCCTCAGGTTCTGACACAGAGGTACAACAGTTCTAAAAACATGTTAAACATATAGAAAACTCCAAAAACAGTTTGATGAATAGCGACAAACTCGCTTATGAAAGGCTAATCAAGAAATTATAGCTTAAACATTTAGGCTAGAATCTGTAGAGGCACAGTTAGTTGTTCATCAGAAAAATGAAGCTGTCTATGAAGAAAAGATTGCAGTCTTAGAATTTGAAGTAAAAGACAAAAGTAATGTTATCACTAGACTCAAAAATCAGTTAGATGAAACCTTAAGAGAAAAAGATGATTTAAAAGCTAAACTAGAACAGTTTGAAACATCTTCTAAAAACTTAAATAAACTGATTAATAGTCAAATAAGTTTCAAAGATAAAATTGTTCAAGGATATGGAGATCAATTAAATAAAATGATTCAAGTGGTAGTGAATTATTTAATAGTGTTGATAGTCGTACAGTGAGGAGATGAACAATCAAACAAATGATAGGTTCAAAAAAGATAATGGATATCATGTTGTTCCTTCTCCTTAAACTGGGAACTACATGCCTCCATTAGTTGACCTATATTTTGCAGGATTGGATTGATTCTATTTATAGGCCTACAGCAAATAAGACTAGTGCTAGTGTGTCTCAAGTTGAAACAGTATCACTCCACCTACATACTAGTATGAAGAAGATGTCTAGAGTTGAATCTGTTTAGGCCTATGGAGTTATCATTGAAGATTGGTAGTGATATGCTGAGGATATTTCTCGAATCTAATGATTCGCAAGCAACAGACAAAGCTAGTTTTAAAAAGATTGAGTTTAATAAGCTAGGAATGAATTTGTTAAACTAAACAAGCTAAAAACCTAGATAACCACGTCAAAATCCAAGTAGATAGAAGAGATAGGAATGCGAAAATGGCTCAAAACTAGGTTAGATTTGGTCTCAAAGAAAGCAATGTTTTGTTTTGTGGCAGTTACATCCATCTAATAAAGACAGTGATTATCATGAAAAGAGAATGCTTAAAAGTCTGTTTTTAAATAATGGGAAAGTATACTGGTCACGGGAAAATTAGACCAGTTTGGGAATAAAGTTTAGAGAATAAATCATCAAAAAAAATTGTTCCATCTGCAGTCTTAAACCAGGTCTGAAAAGTGACCATTAGTACCAGCCAGAAAGCTCTCTAAGAGCAACAACATCAACTAGTACATTCAGACCAGTTAATACTGCTACCCATACAAATAGAGTGAATGTTTTCAAAATTAAGAACAAATGCCTTTTCATAAGTTTCATCACCTATTAGAAGGTCTTTTTATAAATCAACAGCACCAAAAACCAAGTTTCAATGAAAGTTAATGACAAACAAAATAAATGGATGTTAATACTGTTGGGCAAACACAGTTAGTGTATTGTTAAGTGAAATGGGTCCACTGCTGTTAAGGCCCACACTCAACAGGATGTGTCTGTGAACCCAAAATGACTGATTTAAACAAGAGTCTCCAAGACAACAAGATCATGGTCTCAAAAATAAAAATAAAGGAGTAAATTATATTGATCCACAAGTCAGACTCAATTCAGTAGTGGCTTGGGTCCCCTAAGAGACACTGACTCCTCTACTTTGTGCAGGGAAATTCCATAACAAGCTTTGAAAACAAAGTAATATTTTGACGTGAATGTTCCAGCACATGACAGTGAACAAGACTTCCTTACTGAGTTTTTTTTTTATTATTCAAGACATTTATGGAGGTTTTGTTGCCTTTGGTGGAAGTGCTAGAGGTGGTAAGATAACAGGAAAAGGAAAGATAAGGACAGATAAGTTAGACTTTAAAGTGATGTGTTTTTTGTCAAGAGAACTTAAAGTTAATCTTTTCTCTGTCTCATAAATGTGTGACAAGAAAAACAATGTTCTTTTCACTGAAACTGAATGTCTTGTTTTGTCTCCTGATTTTAAGCTACTTGATGCAAGCCAAGTACTGCTTAGAGTTCCCAGGCAAAGCAATATGTACAACTTTGATTTAAAGAATGTTGTTCCTTCTGGAGATTTAACTGTTGTTATTTGAAAAGCCACAATTAATTACCTAATTTTATTGTGCATAGGAGGCTGGGTCATGTAAATTTTAAAACAATGAATAAACTTGTGAAGGGAAACCATGAGAGGTCTCCTTTAAAGATTTTGAAATGACCAAACTTGTGGTTTGCTTGCAGAAAGAGGAAAGCACACAAAGCCTCCTGGTATGGCCAAAACTGTGAGCACTATCAGTCAACCCTTACAGATGATTGCATATAGACTTATTAGTCTCAACATCTGTAGGAGCATCAACCATAACATTTTGCCTGTATGTGGACTGATACTTGCAGGTTTAGTTGGGTTTTTCTCTTAGCCTCTAAGGATGAAACTATATATTCTTAAGAGGATTTATAACAGAAATAGAAAACCACTTAAAACCCAAAAGGTAAAAGTAATCAGGTGTATAATGGGACAGAATATCAAAAACATGGAAATAAGAATGATTATGTTGGATTAAAAGGATAAAAGGGGAATTTATGTTGCATAACTCCACAACAAAATAGAGTTGCTTGCGAGAAAGAAGAGGACTCGCCCTAATGAGGCAGCTAGGACATTGCTACAGACTCACTGGTTACCTACTGTATTGTTGGCTAAAGCAGCTAATACTACATTGTTATGTTCAGGATAGGGTTATAGTGACCAACCTCACAACAAGACACTCATGAACTTTAATTGCAACCACCAAGCATAAGTTTATATGATAGACCTTTTGGCCAAAAAAATGCGTGTGTGACTATATGCATATTGTCACACATTTTTAGAGTAACCAATACCACTTTTTGTACTAGTGTCTGTAAATAGCAAAGCTTTCAGGGTATTTAATTCTCAAACCAAAAAAGTTAAAGAGAATCTGCATGTAAACTTTCTTGAAAATAAACCAAATGTTGCAGGACAAGGACCTAACTGGCTTTTTGATATTGATTCCTTAACAAATTCTATGAACTATCAACCAGTTACTGCAGAGAATCAAACTAACAAAAATACAGGTCCACAAGAAGCTAATGGTGATACAGGTTTAAAGAAAAGAGTTGATGCTAGACAATCTGAAGAAAAGAATGTATCTACTCAACAATATATTGTGTCCCATTATGGTCTTCTATCTCTTCAAGATACAAGAGCTCAGATGAAACGTATAAAAATGATACAGCTGATGATGTTGCTGATGAAACTCCTATACAAAAACCAGCAAGTGAGAATGAACAAACCTTGAAGAATGTTCTTGACAAAATGATAAATCAAGAGAAGGAGGCTAAAGAGCAATTAGATGCTATTAGAAAAGAGTTTGAAGCACAATGTAATAGGCAGCATCTTTCAGGGAAGTCTACTAGAGCAAGCAGCACTAACAGTTTTAATACTGTTAGCACACCAGTTAATACTACTGGTGGATCAAGAATTTTTGGTGATGCTAAATCATCATTTATTCCTCTTAGTAAATTCACTAATCTTCCACATGATCCACTCATGCCTAATTTGGAGGATACTTCTGAAGTTCAAAATACTGGCATTTTTGGCAGTGCTTTTGATGGTGAAGATTTGGACACTTATAATTCTCTTTTTGTTGATTAAGTTATGGGTGTAGAGGCTGATTTCAACAACATGGAACCTTTAACTATTATCAGTCCTATTCATATAACTAAAGTACACTCTATTCATCCTAAAGATCAAATAATTGGAGATTCAAAGTCAGCAGTACAAACAAGGGGCATGACAAAGAAGAGTTCTCGAGAACATGCTATGATTACCTACATCCAAAACCAGAGAAAGTCAAATCACAAAGATTTCCAAAACTACTTATTTGCCTGTTTCCTCTCTTAGCAGGAACCTACAAAGATAGCTCAAGCCCTTGATGATGAAAGCTGGGTTGAAGCAATGCAAGAAGAGTTGCTTCAGTTCAAGATTCAGAAGGTTTGGACCTTAGTTGACCTACCTTATGGCAAGAAAGCTATTGGCACAAAGTGGGTGTATAGAAATAAGAAAGATGAAAGGGGTATAGTAGTCAGAAACAAAGCCAGGCTGGTAGCACAAGGATACAAACAAGAAGAAGGCATTGACTATGATGAGGTTTTTGCTCCTGTTGCTAGGATTGAAGCAATCAGGTTATTTTTGGCCTATGCATCATTCATGAATTTTCTTGTGTACCAGATGGATGTCAAAAGTGCCTTTCTCTATGGTACTATTGAAGAGGAGGTATATGTAAGCCAACCTTTAGGTTTTGTGGATCCAGAATTTCCAAAAAAAGTTTACAAAGTAGAGAAAGCCTTATATGGTCTACACCAAGCTCTTAGAGCTTGGTATGAGACTCTCTCTACCTATCTGCTAGATGGACAATGGATTCTACAGAGGTCAAATTGACAAGACTTTATTCATAAAAAGAGTCAAGGATGATATTCTACTGGTACAAATATATGTAGATGACATCATCTTTGGTTCCACTAAAAAGTCTTTGTGTACAGATTTTGAGCAAATAATGCACAAAAGGTTGCAGATGAGTTCAATGGGAGAGATCGCTTTCTTCTTGGGTTTACAAGTCAAGCAGAAAGAGGATGGGATCTTCATTAGTCAGGACAAGTATGTTGGTGAAATCTTGAAGAAATTTGGCTTTTCTTGTGTAAGGACAACTAGTACTCCTATGGAAACCAATAAGGCTTTGACAAAGGATGAAGATGGTGAGGATGTTGATGTTCATTTATTGTAACACCCCCAAAAATGTGTCGCAGCGGAAATATGTCAGGGGGCGTTACTTCATAATACAATAGCACAAGATACAAGAGAACGACCTC
>BQNB010176934.1:0-13014 GCA_026074375.1 Tanacetum coccineum
AGCTGTGTAAAGTAATATGATAATCTCTTATTGACTTTTAAAGTCAAAAACACTATATCCCAAACACTACTTAACATTCACTGTCCCAAATAAATTCTACTTAAAATCTATTTTAAAACTAAAAATGCTAAAACCTTTTATCTACTATATCTTAAACTCAACTAATTAAGCTATTTAAACTCTAAAATCTAAAGCTTATTAAAATAAATAAGCTAGTTACTCAGCTAGGGTTAACCTACTAAATGACAGAATCTAAAATATGAAATTTCAATGAATTCTAGCTATAACAGCTTAAAATATTTGAATACCTAAACTAACTAAACAAATTTGAACATGTTTAAGCACACAAAAAGACAATGCAATAAGCTAATGAATTAAGCTAAATGTATGCTAGAATTAAAAAACATGAAGCTTAACCTTTGAATTATAGTCTCTGAACTCTAGCCACTCTTGTTGAGTGAGTGGCTTTAAACTTCAAACCTATATGGCACCTTGCCTCTAAAACCTGAGCTTAAGCTTAATAAGCTGAAATGAGCTTATCAACTCCAAAAGCTTCCAATATCAATCAAATTGAATTAAAATGAACATTATTAAACTAAAGTAGACAAATTCAGTATTTAGAAAGCTTTTAACAACTTTTGAACAACTTGAGAACTAAAGAAAACAGAATAAGCTAAAATGAGCTTATTTCAAGCTTATTAACTAAAACTTGCTTATTACTTGAAAACTTAAACTCTAACTCAATTCAACTAGCTTTATTACTTTTAAAAGAAGATTAGTACAAGATAAGGAACAAAGAGTACAATCGAATTGAAAGTTTAAAAAGCTTAATTCGCAACAATGAACAGTACACGTAAGCTAAAAAGAGAAAAATTACAAAGAAAATTGAACTAACTCTCTAAAAAAACTCTTCAAACTGAATTACAAACTCCTATTTATAGGAAAAGATGAGAAGAAGAAGAGAACTCTCAGCATTCCTAGCCGTTGGATGACTTTTATTTGAATCTTGGCCGTTGATTGTGATTGGTGAGGTGTTCAGACCAATAGGAAGCTGCCACGTCATAAAAATGACGTGGAGATGGTAAATACGAGGTGGGTTTGTAGTTGGGAAAGATGGGAAAGGATTTGGGGAAAGTTAGGTTTGTTCGGGTTTTGGCGGGAAAAACGGTTAGAGGGTTGTTAGGAGGAAAAGTATACCGCGTTTGGTTTGAAAGTTTGTGGTATTTGCATAACAAGTCCCTCCGTTTCTTTGTTCCAAAGTATAGTGTAAAAGTGATTTTGAGAATGTACATTTCTGGCCCTTTTAGTTTCTAAAACAAGAAATGGTTTTGATTTTGGGCTTTTATTGGGCCGAATGGTGTAGAAGAATGGCCCAAGGGTATTTTAGTAATTTTGCATCCTCTTCAAAGGGTATAATGGTCATTTCACTTTGTCCTTTTCTTTACTTTCTTGTCTTTTCTCGACCACGGTCTTGATCCGGCTTTCGATATTGGCTTCAAATCTCTCTCTTGTACTTGTCTCTTCATTTCTTGTCGGTTTTGGTCGTTTTTGCTCTTTTTGACTTTAATATCCTTTCCTGCACATTGAGACACAAAAGCACACATATTTCCATCTTTTGGCATATTTTTGGCTTTTATTGGCGAAATCTTGGGTATTTTTTATATACAATTTAACACTTATCAACTCTAATCAATTTTCCTCCCTTCAACCCCTCCTCATCTTCTTCCTCGATCTTTCATTCAATAAAAAAAACCCTAATCAATTTTCCTCCCTTCAACCCCTCCCTATCTTCTTCCTCGATCTTTCATTCAATAAAAAAAACCCTAATCTTCAAAAACCCTAATCAATTTTCTTCTTCATGGGAAAGCAATTCGTTAATACAATGATTCTGCAAAATGTTTCATCAGAGTTAATCATATAAACTTTTTTGATATTGAATATCCTGAGATACCCAATGATGATGAGAGAGTACCTAATGATTTGAATAAAGGTAAGAGTGATAGTAGCAGCTCTTCTGTGTCTGGTAGCAATATCAACACTGTTGATTTTTCAATTAATTCTAGAAATGATGCTGATAGAAGTAATGAATTAGTTACCATACAGAATGAGGAGGTTGCCACACTTGAAGAAAATGTTCTTTCTAAAGGTAATTTGGATCAGAATCCAAGCTTTTCTCATGATGTTCAAAATTGTAGAAGGTCTTCTAGACAAAGTGTTTTTCCAAGGAATTATAATGACTTTGTTGTTGAATCAAAAGTTAAATATGGTCTTGAGAAATATGTTGGTTATTCAAAACTAAATTCTGAATTTTTTTTGTTTTGTAACTCAACTTAATAAAACCAGAGAACCAAAAACTTATTTTGAAGCTTCTAAATATTCCTACTGGACTGATGCTATGAATCAAGAAATTGATGCTTTGCTTAGAAATTGTATTTGGGAATTGGTTGAATTACCAGAAGGAAGAAAGCCATTGGAAGTAAGTGGATCTATAAGACCAAGTTCAGGTCTAGTGGTGAGATAGATAGATATAAAGCTAGATTGGTTGCTTAAGGTTTTGGTCAAAAAGAAGGAATTGACTATGAGGAGACTTTTTCTCCTGTTGTTAAAATGGTGTCTGTTAGATGTTTGTTGAATGTTGTTGTGTTTATGTCTAGGCATGTTTTTCAACTAGATGTGAATAATGCTTTCTTATATGGTGATTTAGATGAGGTTGTTTATATGAAACCTCTTGAAGGATATTTTCCTTCTGATAATAAGGTTTGCAGACTTAAAAGATCTCTATATGGTTTAAAACAAGCTCCTAGGCAATGGAATGCTAAGTTGACTTCTATTTGATCTGAAATTGGTTTCATTCAAAGTAAAACCAGTTTTTCTATCTATATAAAAGTTGATAAAGGAGTTTTCCTTGCTTTGTTGGTTTATATGGATGATATTATCATTACTGGTAATAATGTTTCTGAAATTGAGAAATTTAAAGTTTTTCTCAAGTCTAAATTTATGATAAAAGATTTGGGAAAGCTTAAGTATTTTCTTGGTATTGAGATTGTTGATACTGAAAAAGGTATTTGCCTTAATCAAAGAAAATATACGCTTGACTTATTATCTGATTATGGTATGCTTGCATGTAAACCTGCAAAAACTCCTTTACCTTCTAAACTTGTCATTTCTAATGAGGCAACTGAAAAGGATCCTGTTCTTGATAATATTACTGATTATCAAAAGCTAATGGGTAAACTTATTTACCTAACTAATACTAGGCCTGATATTTCTTATGCTGTTCATTGTTTGAGCCAGTTTATGCATTCTCCATTAAAGTCTCATATCAAAACAGCCTTTCAGATATTAAGATATCTTAAAGGTTGTCCAGGTTTGGGCATTCATATTGTTAAAGAATCTGGTATGTCTTTAACTGCTTTTTCTGATGCTAACTGGGCAAAATATGTTGTTACAAGGAAGTCTGTGACTGGTTATTGTGTTTTCTTAAATAATTCTCTTGTTTCTTGGAAAAGTAAGAAACAAAAGACTCTCTTTAAGTCTTCTACTGAAGCAGAGTATAGAGCTATTGCTTCAGTAACAAGTGAAGTCATTTAGGTTTTAAAAATCCTAAAAGATTAAAATATTGAAAATCTCATACCTATCAAACTTCACTGTGATAGTAATTCTGCAATTAAAATTGCAGTCAACCCTATTTTTCATGAAAGAACTAAACATCTTGAGATTGATTTACATTTTGTAAGAGAAAAGATTTTGAAAGGGGTTGTTGAGACTGTTAAAGTAGATTCAGCAAATCAAATTGCTGACATCTTAACTAAGAGGTTGGATACATTTCAGCATAAAGATCTTGTGAAAAATCTTGGTCTTTTTAATATTTACCAAGTAGAGATTAAAAGGGGATGTTAAAATATAATCTCTTTTAGTAAATAATAGTTCAGGGACTAACTGTGTCATTTTTTGATTCTCAGTTTAAAGAAACTTTGGGATCAAGTTTGAACTTCTTTAAAGATGGAGGGCTTATTGTGTCAAGTGGGCTTTTATCAAAGTCGGTGGTCAAGGCTATAAAAGCTGGTCTTCCAGCTTATTGTTGATGACTTCTTAATCTCTCTCTCTCTAAATTCGTTCATCTCTCTCTAAAAGTTATAAACCCTAATTCTGTTTAGATCATCTTGATCTTGTTATTGTTTTGTTGTAATAAAACTATTATCAATCTAGATAATAGATCCATAACTGAGTAGCAGTGGTGGATAGTTTGGTTTGATTCATTTGTCTGATTGAGATCAGTTTCTGTGTAATTGTTGATGTTCAAATTGAGATTTGAGTAGTTTTTATAATAAGATTCATAATTTCTTCAAATTAACCTTTCCATTTCCATAAAAACTAAAAGACAAGATCCTTAAAACTCGTAGCAAGTATTCGAATTTAACATTGGCATAAACATGCGTAGGACCTATCTGGGGTATTGGATCAAATCTTAAACTAACACCATATGGACCTGTTTTTCTAGATTTGGTCAAAATGAGTGGTAACTATGTCCTCATATACTTTCAACTTACAAGTGTAGGACACTCACTACCTCATGGAGTTGCAATCTGATTTGATAGCGCTATTAGCCCATTGCATGACTCAAGGGTTAGTGGACTACTTAGTCCATTAATCATGTTGCATGTAAAACAAAACCCTAAAAAAAGAGGTGTAAAAGAAGAATTAAGAGCACGTAATGTATAATCGAAAGGTCTCATTTTAATATTGGGCTAATGACTTAAAAAATCATTTAACTTGTTCATTTTTACCGTTCTGTGTAGCCATATTTTTTTCCTATTAAATCATTAAACCTTGTGATTTCATACATTGTGTGTAGTGGTGACCTGTTTGACCTGTTGGAGCTGGTTAAGCCAACGATCGTTAGGTTTTTTATTGCAACGTTAGTCTTTTATACTAACAATCGTTTATAATTAACTGAGAATTTGATTTTTTTTAAAACGTTTTCATCTTATTTTTTTTAAATCTATACACATTTTTTACACTTATTTTACTCTTTCTTTTTTTTTTCATTTTTTACACCTTTTTTGCACTTTTTTTACACTTTTTTACACGTTTTTTACACTTTTTTTTACATTTTTTACACGTTTTTTTTACACACGTTTTTATATACGTTTTTATACTTCTTTACACGTTTTTATACACCTTTTTTACACACGTTTTTATATACGTTTTTATATATGTTTTTACACACGTTTCTATACACTTTTTTTTTACACGTTTTTATACACCCTTTTATGCACGTTTTTATATACGTTTTTACACACGTTTTTTACACACTTTTAATTTAACTTTTTTACACGTTTTTTACACACGTTTTTATATAGGTTTTTATTTACGTTTTTACACACGTTTTTTATTTAACCTTTTTACACTTTTTTACACGTTTTTATATACGTTTTTTACGCTTTTAATTTAACTTTTTACATATTTTTTACACACGTTTTTATATACAGTTGTTGAAAAGAAGTTTGGGTTTTGTGATTTTTGAGTATGTTGACTCATAAGGCTGGATGGAGTGGTGCACTCCCACTCACCTTACACGTCAGCATCACATCATAAATTAACACTCACCTTACATACCAAACCCATCTTACACATCAAACCCATCTTACACATCACTAATTTATTTAATTACTTTCATTCATAAAATAAAAACGTAAACATAAACGTACAAAATTAAAAAAAACGTAATCTAAATTAAAAACTTTTATTTATTGATTAAAAACATTACATAATAATAAAAACATTACATTAAAACATTACATTTAACCACTGCCACTTTCACTTACAGGAACCGTATCCTTACGGAAAACATTAACTACGTTTCTCATTGTAATGTTAAGGCAATGTTTTGATGGTTTAGGAGAAAAAACTGAAACATTAGCAAGTATCAAAGCAGCTCCTACAGTAATATCCTTTTCATAACCACCCTCACCAATGACTTTGTGATGTAATGTTCCAGGTATTGTACCTGAGAGATCTTTCATAGTCACTGTGAGATCGCCAATCACATTCGGAGAACAAGACTTGATTATTGCAACAACTTGGTCAAGTTTCCACTGTTGAGAAAGTTCTTGATGTCTGCTAAACAACCACTCACAATGCCACCATTAGCATTTACATAGTCAGTGGCGCTAACCCACGACACACTCTTAAAATCCTCATCTTCACCCACATCCTCAACAACTTTCTTCATATAATCTTGTATGGACATTACATCCCCATCCCAACCAAGAAGAATATCCCTTTGTTTAAGCAGTTTGGTTTGTTGAACAATACCTACAGGACCGGGTATTATCCTAACTAGCTTTTGGGTTGAGAGGGATGTTTCAACATGTGTGCTGCTAAAGGGACGAAGAACGAGTGTTAATTGAAGATCCGAATCATCTATATCAAGACCGAGTTCCTATTGATCATCTTGGATATTGAGATCGAAATCCATTTGAGAGAGTTGGATAAGAAGTTGTGTGGTAAAGGGGTATTTATAAGAGAAAAGTAGCCGTTGAAATTTAAAAGTGTGTGTAAAAACTTGTGTAAAAACACGCGTGTGTAAAAACGTGTATAAAAAAGTGCATAAAAATATGTATTAAAATGTGTAAAAACGTGTGTATAAAAACGTGCATAAAAATGTGTATAAAAAGTGTATAAAAACGTGCATAAAAATATGTGTAAAACTGTTGGATATCAAATAATCGGTCTATTTTTAGCACCATTTATCCAATGTAATTAACTAATTTTATATAATTATTGCAAAGAATTTTTACTTAATCCGTTTATATTTGAGAACTACAGTAATTACGGAGTACTTGGTGAATATTAGCAAAAAGCGCGCATTCTGGAGCTTAAATGAAGATATTTTGAAGATTACTATTCTGACTACCAATACGCAGTATCCATCAAGGAAGATACGACATATCCATGCCTGCACTCACCAAAGACCACAAAGGAAACAAGCTCAATACGCCGTATCCAGAGAAGAGCAATACGCCGTATTCATGATATAGTCTGTGAATATTCTGGGCTGTGTGTCTCTATCAAGAAACATCCATTATGACGTATCGAACGACTTCCTTACAGTAATAATAGAAAACTCATAAAACGAGTTTTAAGGTGCAAAATCATATTCTCGATACCTAAACCACAAAAGTCGATTTTCAAAGAGAAAAAGAGCAGAAAATGTCTTGCAATGCATTTCAATCCATAGAAGACAACGTGTAATTTCTTATACTTTTGTAATCGTTCAGTTTTTGGTATCATTCGTTAACTCGGTTAGTTTACCAAGGCTAAAACAATTACTCTTGTATTAATTATGATGTTTAAAGGTTAATACCTTCGGGTATTAGCAGTTATTATAAAGATCTGAATGTTTGGTTTTGTTTATATCTCGATTGTTAATGTATCGTTGTATGCTTGTTTATGTTTATCAATTCATATTTGTTTACATGCTTTTGTATGCGACCTATCGTTCAACAGGATCTAGTGATACGGACCAAGTAATCTAGATGCCGAGATACCTCTCCATATAGTGATTTATACATCTAGAATCATAGGATCACAAATATTATCCTTCTAAAATCGTGCTAAGGATACGCTTTCTGGCTTAACTAGTTAACGGAAATGCCTTTGGGTTTTATTTGAACATGTTGACTAGAACATAAAAAATACTAGGCGAATATAGATAATTCATACAAGGTAATGTTCTGCTTCTATTAGGATAGTCGAACAAAGTGGGATACTAGTGGTATATAATTCACATTAAGAGTAAGTGGGGTAAAGTCTCTATGAGCTAGGGTTTAACAAGATCACCATTGCTTTAGTCCTTAGGATAGATTATAATCTGCAAATAAGGATGCTTTATGCGGATGCTTTAATTGTGACATAATTAATGTGTCTAGGTCTTAGGATGAAGTCCCGCCTAAGTCTAAGAATGACATACCTCTTCGAGATAACTAATCATCGCACTGAATAGAAACAACCAACTTTTAATCGGGTTAATGATGGGCTAATAAGTTTTCTTTTCATAAGGCTCGACCACTCTTTTATCTTCTGTTAATTTGCTTGCGTGGGTTAAAGTGTCTTGAATTGATTGTAGTCACCAAACAAACCCGTGACGTCTCTCAGGCTAAAACCCCTTTTACCTGTTTAGAATTAGGATTAGAACTAACTAGGATCTTGAATATATGTTTGACTTAGATTCGAATTAACTTAGATTAGATAACCAAAATATAAATAAATTGAGAGATTTAACCTCGATTCAAGTGTTCGACACCCTACTTACACAAACTATAATACTGAATCGGGTACATGTCCGTTAAAGTGTTGTTTTTGGTTAAGTCGACAAAATATAAATTTAAAACTTGAATCATAAAAATATACACCACACAACAACACATCAAGTTTTTTGCGCCGTTGCCGGGGAGTGAAATTTAATCTTGATTTTTATTTTATGTTTTGGTTTTTAGATTAGATTTAGGAGTAGTGCTAATTAGATTAGTGTATATTCTGTATATTTGTTAGTTTAATTATTTGCCTGTATATTTGTGTGTTTAATTTAATTGTTTTCGTAATACACTGTTCTGGTAGATAATTCGATACGGCGTATCCACTTCCATCGGATACGGCGTATCTAACTTTCTGTCCAATACAGCGTATTCATTCAACTGATTAATACGGCGTATTCACTTCTATTGAATACGGCATATCGATCAACTGGAACAAAATTTGAGTTTTCGTATTTGATTTCCGTGCTAAAATTATTTCTATCCTAAAGAGCCTATCCTACTGATTGTTTATCCCTTGTTACAGGTGGTGCATGACAAAGAGTTCAACAAGAGAACTATTCACACCTTACAAAGAACCTTAATGAAAATTTCGATCATCTAGGAGACACTTCAAGACACTAAGTCTTGACGAATTGAGATCGCCTGATTTCAATTTATTTTCTAACCAAGAATACTCAGAGGAAGAAGCGGAAACAATGGAGGAAACTATGGAGCAATACATGAGCAAGACCCGAACTGACTATGGATCGGGGGTTGCTAGGCCCAAAATTGAAGACAAGGATAACTTTGAACTGAAGGGCCAATTTCTCATGGAACTACGTACTAACACCTTCAACGGTTCAGATCATGAAGATGCGAACGGACACATTGAGAAAGTTCTTGAGATCGTTGATCTATTCCACATCCCAAATATTACTATAGACCAAGTAATGCTTAAAGCATTCCCTATGTCCTTAACTGGAGCCGCAAGCCGTTGGCTCAAGGAAACGAACAAACTGTTCATCACAAATTGGGATGTCTAAAATGAAGACATTTTGAACAAATATTGCCCACTGCTTGAACTGCAAAGATAGATAGAGGAAATCAAACAACTTTCAGTAGGAAACCAGATGAAAACCTCTACTCAGGCATTGAGCGATTTAAAGAACTTCTTGATGAAGTGTCTCTTAACACTATTCAAGGAGATGCAGGAAGGTAATCTTGTTCTATAATGGATTCGGAGAATTCCTACTTGAACAGATTCTTGATTCAAGGGCGCCGATACCATTCAAAGACTACTGCTATGCAAAACATTGCCATCTAAGAAAATGGGCTGAATCTCTCAAAAAATGGCACAATGGAACATCTAGGTTAAGAAGATACTAAAATTTTTGAGGATAACAGCTAACAAAGCTCAATCAACAATCTAGAAAGAGAAGATCAAGAAAGTGATTGAAAAAGTCTATGCTACTCAAGTTGGATGCAAACAATGCAAAGACCCCATTACACCAAGGATTGCCCACTCAAAGAAGAAGGGAAAACCCTCTAAGAAGCTTACTACACGTAATTTGGTGGACCTTTTCAAGGAGGGGGATATAGAGCAGCAACTCCGGGATTCTATTAAAGGAATAACACAAATCCTTCATACCAAGAGCGAAGGCAATCTATGGAAGATACCCTGAGCAAGTTTATAAGCGAATTACCAAAGAAACATGAAGAAAACTCTAATTTGATTAAAGAAATCCGAGCTTCGACAGATGCTGCCATTTGAAACCAAGGAGCATCGATTAAAACTTTGGAAATTCAAATCAGGCAAATGAGCAAGGTACTGCAAGAAAGAGGATTTGGAAGTCTACCTAGCTCTACTGAAGCAAAACTGAGAGATTAAGTCAAGTCGATTTCAACTACTATTGAAGTTGATTCATTCCCGATACGCCGTATTGGATCTTCCCAATACGCCGTATCCACTAGACAGAACCGTACACTGATGTATGAGACAAGACAAACAACGATTCCATTTCCAAGTCATTTAAATGATTACTACTATGAAGAAAAGAAGGGATCATATGGACCATAATTCTCAGAAGCTTACTCTAAAGCTTCACATATCAATAATTCCATACCCAGAAAGGAGAAAGACCCGGGAAGTTTCACTTTACCTTGCTTTATTAATAATGTATGCTTTGATAATGCCCTTGTTGACTTAGGAGCTAGCGTTAGTGTTATGCCTCTCTCGACCTACCTTAACTTAGGATTAGGCGAATTAGCTCATACTAAGTTGACAGTTGAGTTAGCAGACAGGACTGTGAAATATACAAGAGGAATAGCTGAAAATGTGCTAGTAGGTATTGGTAAATTTGTTTTCCCATTAGACTTTATAATTCTAGATATGCTCGAGGATATCAAAGTGCCATTAATCCTCGAAAGACCATTTTTGTCTACCGCCCCTGCTAAGATTGATGTTTACAAAAGAAAGGTTACTTTAAGGGTCGAGGAAGAAAGGATTATTTTCACAAGTGTTAAACCTGCTAGTAGTTTAATTAAGAGGGTCTACATGCTAAGTTTGAGAGAAAGAATGGAACTTGATTTAGAAGCTAGGCTAATGGGAGAGACTGGTGTTAAACAGATAATTGGACCCTTTCTTTGAGGATTACATTGAATTAAATGATCTAAATGAACCATTTGGGCTTAAGAGAAATCAAGGTGATGATTTGATGCCCACCATTGAGGAAGGTGGGGTAATTGAGAAATTTAGATCTAGGGATGATGAACTTGATGTTGGAATTGATGATTACCCTAGTTATTGCAACTATGATAAGAAGATCCATATAGATTGTGCTCACAACTTAAAGTTTTTATGCATGATAGGATTTGAATTTACGCACGCTAACTTCTTCCCATTATTGTATGACAATGTGATGTCCAAAAAGTTTCATAATTCTATAATGAAAGATAAGATGGTGTACAAAGGGAATAATGTTTTAGGAGCTTTAATGAATGTGCCTATTTTTGTTGCAACCTTTTCTGTTGTGACGGATTTTGCAGTTTTCAAAAATATGAATGCTTATCGAAATGAAGGAATGGGCGATGTTGTTTTTGGCAAACCATTTTTAAGAGAAGTTGGAATTAAAACAAGACGGTTCGAAGGGATGATTACCATTTACAATGGTGATGATGAAGTAACTTACCAAATTGTGCGATTACATCTGAGGTTTAAACACCACACTGATGAGCAATGCAACAAGATCCCACCATTACTGAAGGTAAGTGAAGAAGATAAGATAAGATGAAAGGAATCCCGCATCCATACCAAAATCTTAGAGGGGTATTCTAACAAAGGGTAGTAAAGAATTTAGGAGCCTGTATATTACATTCGAGATGCCGAAGATGGAAGAATGGCTCACACGCTGACTACATTCGCGTGCATGAATGGAACAATGAGGCCTCAATGTAATTAAGTATTGAAGCCGAGTTACGCGTGAACTGAAGAAAGTGTTAACATCGTAAACCTTCTTACACGGCATTCCACACTAAGCAAATGTATGTGGTGTAACCAGATATTGCGTTACGCGTAACCTTCATATAACTTCCATATGTACGTGATCTTCATTCCATATTTGTGGATCTTCATGGTTACGGCATAACTGGATAACGTGTTACGCCGTAACTATAACTTTGACGAGATTTCCTTCAAAATATAGGATTACGGCGTAACTAGATATGGTGTTACACCGAAAAGTCTTCCTTGATCTTCGTACTTGCTTAATTAATGTTACGGCGTAACCATTTTTGGTGTTACGCCGTAACATTCTTAAGAATTTACGCTTTAAGTCCTTTTTCCCTTGTTTCTTGTCACTTTCTTGTATTTCACCTGAAAACTACAAAATAAAAAAAATATCTCATTTTCGAGTGTTAGTGAAACATTTGCAAGTATTTTAGGGGGTATTTTTCTACCAAAAAGTATTAAATATTTGATGTTATCATGTTTTATTCTTTATTGTTTGTTTTATAATGTTTGAATCATTTTGTAATGATGCTTTACCTGTTTATAACTTCGTCTACAATCAAAGGTATTTTGCATAAAATAAGTATAGGGGGATATATCCGGTTTATTAGAACCAGATTTAAACTTTTAAAATAAATTTTTTATACTAATTCGCGTCAGTTTCGAGTCATATGATTGTAACGATTAATTCTAGGTTTTTATGCAGCGCTTTCTTTAGATTTAACTAATAAAATTGCGTGCAGGAAATTTCTTACTAAAAACGAAGAAGAAATTTTTACAGTGGAGACGGCGTCGGGATTAACCACCAACGGCTTCGCGTCTCCAGTAATGTAAAAATTCGATTTTTTTTTAAGTATTTGTGAAAAATAAAATGTGCAATATTTAAAATTTGTAATTCTTTTGTAAACCTGCATAAACCTATGATTACATCATTACTCTTATCCTATCTTTACTGTTTTCATAAAGTCAAAACCCTAAACTCTCATTGTATTTATATCTATCCCGCCAATTTTATGCTAGGTGTAGTTGTCTTTGTCTTTGATTAAAAGTTATATTTGATGAGAAGAAGCTTGGAAATTCTTAGGAAGTTTCGTTGGATGATTCTTGGAGGACGATTTAACCAGTTATCGCATGTTTTTTTCTCCATTATTAAAAAAACAAGGGGAGTACTAGTTTCTTTTTCTTGTTTTCTTATCCCTTTATTCATTT
>BQNB010176935.1:0-13014 GCA_026074375.1 Tanacetum coccineum
TGCTGAAGATGGATAGTGATTAAAGAATTAGATAGTGTTATGTTAAAGTGTTTGGATACATCCTCCGAGAACTTAAGAAGATTAACTTGAAGAAACATGAAGTTAAGTGAGTTCAACATTCATGTTTAGGGGAGGATTGTTAGGAATTATGTTTTCCTGACTTAGTACCGTTAGTAATAATAGCTAGTACCGATAGTTATAATTAGTATTGATAATACAAAGTGTTAAGTACTGATCAGTTAGTTAGTACCGTTAGTAGAAAATAGTTAGTACCGTTTAAGAGATATGTACGAGATATTATAGGAAAAGATATGTATTATCTTTTATGCGTTTTGTAAGCCTATTAGGGTTTATCTTTATTCTATAAAAGGATCCCTCATGGCATAGTTAGAAGAGGGAGTTCAATATACATCTCATACAATCATATCTCATAGTTAGTAATCTGTAATCACTTTAACAGATTAATATCAAAGTTTAGTTTATTCATTGTTCTTCTTAATACTATTGTGTAGATTCCGCATATACAATAAGTATTCATAGTTAGTGTTTCTATATAGTCATACTGTATTTATACAAGTTGGCTATCACTCTTAGCAGGCTATAAAGATCTGTTCAGTTTAGGACTCACAATGTTTTTTGTAGGATGTCGAACAGCTAGCCGGCCGGCTGAGAAGCCGAGTCGTGCGGCTCGTCTAATTCTGTGAAATGGAATTTACGTTTTCAAGTTGTTTGATTAATTGCAGGTCATGTTTCAGTTCTGAAAGTATTTTAAATGATATAGTATCTTAGTTTAAGTGTGTCTAAGTGGATATGTGATATGACTAACCCGAAAGCTAATGAATTGGGTTTTGATTTCATGTTTGTTTTATAGTTTAACTTTTACTTAAGGAATGGATACTCTAAGTTTGGTTTCAAAGTACTTGAATGTTATGGAGGATATCTTGGATGATGGAGATTCTCTGAAAGCTAGGAAGCTAAAGGTTGGAAAATGTAAGGAAGAGTTAGAATTATTTGAGGCATTGGATCATAAGAGTGTTATTGCCAATGAGGGGAGTCATAGGGTTGTTGTGTTTAAGAAGGCACCTCCTCGTGCCTACAGCAATCCATTCACTAGGTTTTCCTTACCTTGTGATGTGGACGGCCAAGGTGCGTGGGATGCCAAGCTTGATATGGCGGATTCATTCAATTACATGACGGAAGAAAGGTTTGACCAATTTGGTTTTGTTCGAGTAGACTATGGAAAGTATGGAAGAAAGATGGTTAGAGAGGTTCGTGTGGAAATTCATGGTTTCACGTTTTTGGTTGATTTTGTAGTGATCACTTATGGAAACAAAGGTGAGCCTTCGGTAAAATTTAGTAGAGATTTCTTGGTAACTTCCAAGAGTAAGGTTGACTTTGGAATTGGTAAGATGCGCATTGATCTCACCATTCTTGAGGAGATGAAGGATATTGATATTATGTTGGATAAGTTGGTTGAGAATTTGGAAGAGGTAGGTAGTTCTAACGTTGACCTAGTCAAGATGGGCAAGGCTAGCCGCAATAAGAACCACAAAGTTAACAAACTTACCCCTCCACCATAAATCAAAATTAAAGAAATCCCTCCAATCTCCGCCATTGCACCACCATCACCTATTTATCACCCACTAACCCAAAAACAAAAAGAGAAAGTGAAAGAAGCGTTGGATCGTAAGTACAAGGAATTGGAAGAATCCAAGCCTATTTTGGAAGTTTTGGAGAACTATATGACCTATCAAAAAAAGCTTGATGAAGTGTTGATGGAAGAGCGAGGTTGAGTAGAGATGATTATGGAGAGGAAGTAAAGATGAGAATTATGGAGCATGGGTTACCCAAAAAAATACATGACCCGGTTAATTTTGTACTTCCGGTAAAAGTGAATGGAACAATTAAGATGAATGCTCTTGCGGATACGGGGGCAAGTGTGAGTGTGTTGCCTTATTGTCTTTTTATGAATCTTGGTCTAATAGATCCTAAGCCTTATAACTTTAATCTTACCATGGCGGACAACACACAAGCCAAGGTTATAGGAGAAGTCAAGAATGTGAGGTTCCAAATCGAGTATGAAGCTTACTTGGTTGACTTTTTGATTTTATACATACCGGTAGACAAGGAACTTCCTTTGTTGTTTGGGCGCCCATTTTTTAGAACTTGTGGAGCAGTTATAGACATGGGGCACGGTACTTTGTGCATTGATGATGGAGTCATTCGTCATACCTACTTTCCTAAGCCAAGAGCCAAGGCCTACTTGGACAACTTTACGCAAGAAGAGGAAGATGATTGGTTGAGTTGCTTTGAAGTGGGGAGAGATGAAGATGGCAATCCGAAATATAGACCCGTTGCGCCATCATTTTTAGACATTGAGGATGACATGGAGAGAGCTTTAGCTATGGAAGCTTACTTTAATCCCTTCAAAAATATTATCATTTTCAAGAAACTTATTGATTTTCTAGGTTCACTTCCGGTCCAATTGAAGAACACGGATTGGGGGAATGAAGGTTATAGAACTTACAAGAAAGTTGAAGGTAATGAAGCTTGGCATGCAAAATTTGAAGTGACTACTCCAAGTGGGCGAAAGTTCACTATGATGTTCAAGACTAAATAGACCGATAGGAAGCTTTCTAGAAAATTCACTTCGGAAGACATTCTTAACTTTGATCAATTTCTTGATTAGAGAGCTAACCAACCCAACCACAAAATAAAGCATGAAGAATGAAGTTTGAAGAATAAGGCACCACTCTTGTGCTAAGGATGTTTGTCTCCTTTTACATTTTGCATCCTCTCTTAAAAACAATTTATCGTTTTGGTTATTTTGGTTATGTTTTGGTTATAGTTTTAGACATCTTTTGATGATTGGGTTATGGTTATGGTTATGGTTTGATTAATTAAAGATTGAGGTTTATTACATTTTGTTCATTAGTTTAGTTTTAGTTTGATTTTGCCAAGAAGTATGTTATGAAGTGTGTGATTTTTCACAAACATTTGGTAACGAATAATCAACCTCGTGTTGTTTTCACCCGAAAACAAGTGCGTGTGTTGACCAACAAGTCGAGATGAAAAGTTAAGTGGCACCAAGGTGTAATTTCCAGCCTATCCGGCTAGAAAAGAAGCCACCCGACTTAAAAATGGTATAAAACCCAAAAATTCAAAATTTTCAAAACACACATACACTACTCTCTTGGAATCATTAAATTCGTGTAGATTTATCTAATTGCAAGTAAGGAACGTGTTTAAGGATCATACATGGCTCCAAAAAGGGTAAGCAATTAGATTAATTTGAATCAATTTAGTGTTTAATTTATGTTAATCCTTTTAGGTCAAAAATTAGGGGATTTCGATTTGTTTTGAATTAGACTAATTCATTTTAGGATTAAGTGGGTATATGCTAATAGATGAGATTGCAAAAAGAATTAGAATGATTGGCTGAGTATAGATTGAATGATAATGATTTTTAAATCCGAAAATTTTAAGGTTGAATGTTTGGTTGATTGGATGAAGAGTTAAGGAATTTACAGTGATATATGATTGATTTTGAGTGTCTAGGTGATGCTAGATTGATTGTACGGATCACCCATTTGATTTTGGTAAGTTTAAAGTTTAGGCGAAATATGGCGAATTTGGTGAAATGAATTTTAGGAGGTAGTCGCGTTTGAGAATGATTTTGGAACGTTTAGGAGCACCCATAGAGCATTAGGAAGATTTAGAAGCAACTAAGAAGTACAAAAAACACCCGAAAACAACTAGCAAACCAACCGGTGCGGCACGCATGGCCAGCCGAGCCGCATGGCTGGGAGAGCGATGAGATGCTAGCCGCACGGCTGAAAGGTTATGCCGGGCGACTAGAGTCTTTCTGGTCTGGATACTTTTTCCCGTTCGATCATAGTTAGCTAGGGGCTTCTACATTAGGTGTTGTTAGTTCATTTATGCTTGTTTATGCTTATAATTGTTGCTTTTTTCGCATCTGAACCCTCTTATTGCAAATTTCAAAAAAAGGAATAAGCCACTATTGAATTTCATTTGCAACAAGTAAAGAATGCTAATTTGAAGTGGAAAGAGTTACCGTCAACAGAAAGGCACGCTTATTGTGAACGATTATCTAGGTTGCAAGGTAAAGGATTTGGAATACCGAGGGTGCCGAGTTGGACTTTGTTTTATGATTATAACATTGAGGAAAATTTGAAAAACAAGATGAAGTATGAATACCTTCATGATGATGAGGACGTTTTTGTTGATTACTCATGGGAGAGAGCTCTTTCTATTTATGAGATGTTTATCTAGAATGGTGTTTAGAGTTCTTCTCGACAATGTATTTTGATAAAGGAGTTGATGGGACTAAGTTGATGATAGAAAAATGCATTTAGTTTAGGCTTTATGGAGTTGAGAAAATGCTTACTTTACCCGAGTTTGTGGTTTTGTTAGGATTGTATGAAGAAGATGAATTAAATCATGGGTTGTTTACTATACATTTTACTAAGTTGGAAGTTGATGACAAGTTGTTCAACCATGAGGTGTTTTGGCAAAAGATTAGGAAACTGACTAGTACTAACCCGAGGACATCACTAATTAAGGAACCGCTTATGAGGATTGTGCATAAGCTATTGGTTGGATCTTTGGTTCATAGGGCCGGTAGCAAGTAGAGGTGTCAAAAGAGAGATATGTGGATAATGAGCGCATTGGAAAAGTCATAAGGTACTAACTTGGCTTGGGTTATTGCCGAGCATCTTTGCAAGCATGCTTCAGGTCTTAAAGAGAATAGTTTAGTTTGTGGAGGTCATTATGTGACCAAGATTGCTCATTCGTTAGGATATCTTAATGAAGAGGAAGTAGCAAAAAAAATTCAGAACCAATCGAGTATGATACATGGACTATCAAGATGTTGGCAAATGAGCTAGATGAGGGCACCCATACTTTAATACAAACTGTACAAGAAGCACCACAACCTGGTCAAGTAAGAAGGCAAAGACAAGAACCAAGATGGTTAGACTCAAGTTGGGGAGATTGGAACGCAAACGTGAACGAAATTGAGCGTAGGGATGTTTGGAGAGATTCGATGCTTATGAGGAACAACTATATACTTGAGCATTCCACGCCTATCCCTTACCATTTAGCGGATCAATACAACTTTGCTTATCCCGCTTAGGAACCACCAAATGTTCCACCATACCCTTACCCATATGTGCCTTATCCACACCCTTATACGTATTACCCTGATACGGGTAGTCCATCCTTTGGAGGAGACCACTATGGAGAGCATGGTGATGGCTATCATACAGGATCTATTGTCCCTGGTTCAGGTTATGAGATTGGAGGATCGTCAGCATTTCATGGAGAAGATTTTGATCCGATTGTGCATTTGAAAGATTGTGTGGAGAGTGACGATGATGAAATGCGAGATTGATCATGTGTTGGATAATTTTAACTTCTATTTTTAATTCGTAGGATGTTTTAAATTATGTTTGAGTACTTTACTTTATGATTTGGAATTTAGGATATTTTTATTTTATATAGTAGTATTCGCAGTATTATGTTTACAGTATTTGCAGGGTTGATATACGAGAAGTATTGATGGTTTATCATAACCGAGTTTTCTAGAAAACTCAAGTCGCATACAAAAACCACATACGAAAGATGCGTATTTAATCCGGGTAGTATCATTGATCCTAATTTTTCCTATTTTCTTTGCTTTGAATTTCATTTATTTACATTGAGGACAATGCAAAACTTAAGTGTGGGGGAGGGAAGTAAATAGAAAAAATGATATAGATTTAAACTTTTTGTACAATTTTTAGTGTAATTTTTAAATTTTTATGGATAAAAGTGTCGCCCTCGAGGATTTAGTTGTTTTCATACATAAGGAATATATATTTAAAACGATTAAATTAGTCCATCAAGTAATGAGGCTATTTGAATTTTTTGACATATCCCGATTATTCGAACAATCCGTTTTTAGGATCGATAACATTTGCTAGCAGATTTATAGCCGTTACTCAAAATTGTGAGGAATTGAAGCCTATTCCATAAGAAAAGCATTATTTTTATGCTTAATTCCATTTTTGCTATAAGTGTGCCAGTAATTGACTCGATTCTAGAACTTGTGCTTGTTATGCATTATATTTCCGTAGTGAGATCATACTTGTATGATTATGGTAAATTTAAGTGATAAAGGAAAATTAGGATTTACACCAAATGGCCTTCTAATTTATAACCAATGATTTTATCCAGCCACATCGGTTAGTTAACCACTATTTTGGACCCATTTGTTATCACTCACTTTTAGTGCTAGATACAATTAGTACAACCTTTGAGCCATCCCGTTCATTTTATAAAATCCAGAAAAATAAAAAAATATATTTACACCTTTAACCTTAGCCTAACCCTTAGTTAAGTCTATGGATTGCTAGTTACTTGGTACGTATGGCGTATTTTTGATGATTACTTATTTACCACACTTTATAATTTGTGTGTGTTATTTCAACAAAGACGGAGGTAGCTACACGTATTTGTATTTTTTGTGGTGTATGATCATCCAAAGTGTGGGGATGACGGAGGAATATTTGTGTAAAATAATAATAATAATAATAATAATAATAATAAAAAAAAAATAGCCAATGTGCTATGAATTATGAAGATGAAGGAAGAAGAAGTAAAATTAGGGTGTCAACTAGCCAATGTGCTAAGACGTGATACCAGTGATCGATATAGAGGAAATTAGGTACGTAATCATTTTATTTGGATTGTGGTGACTAGCAATTTTAGACTTAATTTTATTTTTTGTTTGTAGAACCGAACACAAAATATCCCATGCCTAACTCACAACCCTTGTTAACCCAAAAGCTTAACCAATAAAAGTCCTATTGATAGATTTTCCTGGTGCTTACGCCCCATCGGATTTATTTTTTGATACTTGTACAAGCCTATGGTATGACACGAAATCATGACTAAGCAAATGAGTGATTTACTTACACCACTACCAAAAACAGAAATATCAAGTGTTGAGTGAATTCATCAAAAGTTCTTATTTTGTGAGGTGCTTAGTTGTGTTATCTAGTTTGAAAATCATGCGGGTATTGTCAAGAATTCGTTTATAAACTTTGAAACAATTATTGTTCTTATTTGAGCAATTATATTTTTGTTAATCATTATCGGGAGGTTGTTGGAATCACTTTTCTTAAATGCTAAACCTGCTCGAGGGCGAGCAGAGCTTAAGTGAAGGGGAATTTAATAACGCTCAAATCAAGTATGTTTTAGGGAGCATTATTTGTGCTTTTATATGAAATATTTGGTTAAATTAAGAACTTTTATTTCTAATATTGTGCAAAGTGAAGTTTACATGTTTGTAGTTAGATACGATGGAAGAAGACAAGAAAATAAGTAGAAAACGTGAAGAAAATGACTTTCAGAGATTTCCCGACAAGTGAAGCTTGGATAAGAGGTTGAGAGGCCTATTATAGCCCAAATACAAGTATTTAATCCATTTATAAGTTGTATGGGTTAGGGGTGAGCACGGTCCAAGGACCGGACTGGACCGGACCGACCTTGGACCGAGACCGAAACTAGCCAAAACGGCAGACCGAGGACCGGACCGAAATGGTACGGTTCGGTCCGGGTCGGTCCAGTCCGGGTCGGTCTTTGGTCTGGTCTGGTCCTACACGCATTATCATCGGGTTTTTGGTCAGACCGGACCGGACCGAGGACCGAATTGATCCAAAACACCGGACCGCGGACCAGACCGAAATACCTTCGGTCCGGTCTTCCAGTCCGGTCCGGTATGCTCACCCCTAGTATGGGTAAACCCAAACCAAAAGGAAGAAAAATTCCCAAGAAAACAACACTTTATGTTTTGGAGCGAAGCCCTAGCCGCCCAGGCTGGAAACGAGCCTCAAAGGCTGGCTGACGCAATCTAGCCGCCTGGCTAGATCTCCAGCCGCCCAGCTGAGCAATTTTGGCAGTTACAAAGTTGGCAATTATGGATGAATTAAAGTGCAATTACCCTCCAAGTTTGATCATTTGCCTCCATAATCAGTGGGAGTTTGTTTTCTTGCTCCAAAGCTTGTACCTAGCCTATATAATCATGTTAGGGGGTCTTAGCCAAGCACACACTTTTATAACCCTTGACAAAGGTTTAGAAACACTAATTACTCTCCCAAATGGCTAGAATAGTTATGAGATTTCCAGGAGTAAGGCAAGAACGTAGGTAGTGATCTTGGTTGCTTGTTGGTGTTTGAGAATTGGTATTCTCTGTTGATTGGAGGTGTTTGGATTGCTTTAAATCCAAGTATAAACTTTCTTGTGTAATCATTTGGCTAGGTATAATCCTTGTTCTTTTATTTCTTAAAAGTTTACTTATTTTATTGTCATGAACAATATGTTTGAATTCAGTTTTGAGTTTAATGAAATAAATTATGAGTAGTGTTTGATATACTTGTGCAAATGATATTTAATTGATTATGATTGTATGCTTGAATCTCATGAATTGTCTTGTGATTGTTTGGAGTAATAACTTATTGGATTACATGTTGATGAAACCTAAAAATAGATCTATAGGCCGAAAGGATTTCCGGTTAAGTTTCATAATTAACATGTTTAAAAAGGCTTGTTTGATCTTAAACTCGAGTATAGGCCGAAAGGACTCGTTGAAATTGCTTTACATAATCATGTTTTTCATAGCAATTGGATTTAAAATGGTTAGAAAGTTTGGTGTTCATAGGCCGAAAGAGATCACCATCACTTTAACATATATTTGTGGATTTGTGAAAGGCACCCTGGATCGAATCCATATAACCTATGTTCTTGTTAGTCATACAATCAAGTTTAACCAACGAATCAACTATCATATCAATGAAATATAATTTAGCACAAGTATTATTTTTCTCATGAATGAATTAAAAAAGAAATGTTCTTTGTGTTTAGAAGCAATATGGATTGTGACAACCTATTTGCTTATTCTGTTATTATATAATGATTATTGCCAAGTCTCGTGGAACGAACTCGACTTACCCGAATTTACTATGAATGAACGAGTATACTTGCTCGTATGCATTTTTGGTAGTTTAATTAGTCGTGATTATAAATGTAAAACTTGCACCCGCTACCAAGCATCACCTACCTTAGTCATTCTTGGTTTTAGCCTTTAGCTTGTTCGAGTTAAGGAATGAGAAATCCTAGGTGTCTCGTTCATGGATTTGGAAGAGCATGTGTGGTTTTGTCGCTGATGAGGTGTCATTTTATACACTTTTTTGGGGTCATTTCACCCCCTAAATCATTCAAATATGCCTAGATTATGTGCTTAATTGTTTGTTTTTGTGTTTTTAGCATTTGGAGGAAATACACCTGACTTGGGCTCATTTGGAGAAGAAACGAACAAGACTACGACTCTACACCAAATCTCTTGAAGAAATATGCATTCAAATGGTGGAGACGGCGTCACGATTATTGACCGACGTCAGATTATATAAGAGACGACGTTAGGATTCTCAAGACGGCGTTTGAAAGTAGCCGCCTCAAAAGAAACCCTAGAAGCTTCATCGAAGCGAAGGCGTCAGAAATGTTGCGACCCCTTCGCGGCCTATTTTCCTATATATACAGACTCGTTTTAGGGTTTTTAGTGTGTAACTTTTGGAAGACGAACCCTAACTTTAATAGGTCGAGTGTAGCAGCTTTTAGGCCATTTTTAAGGTATCAAAACTCTATTGTATCAGCCTTGAATCCATGGTTTAATCAAGTAAATTTCATTTATCCCTAATCACTTAATATGTCTATGTGTTTTGTGATTGATTCTTGTTCTTCTTCTTTATGTAACATGCTAGGATAGATCCTTTAGTATTTACTTATGATTGCATAAAACTTAGTTTGTAGATCCTTTTAATGCTGCTTCTTGTGATGGATGTGCGTGTTAGGCTTTAGAAAACTAGCCATAAGATATTAAATTGGCATAGACGTCTAGGGAAACATGAGTGTGTAGAAAGGATACCATCGGTTATAGTCTTCTTACTACCTTACCTCTAATATGGTTGATCCATCTTAAGTGTTTTAAATGCATGTAATATACTCTTAAGGGCCTTGTAACAGTCTTCATACTACCTTACTTGTGCGTTGCCTTAACGGAATATTACTTAGACGGCGTTTTCGTGTAATTCATTCATGACTTAGGAAAACCTTACACAGATCATCACAAGTGTGACAAAGCAACGGAATTAGGAGAAGCAAACTAAGAAGTAATGCATTTTTAAGTATATAGGTTCGTTTATCATATAGTTATCACCAAAGTATTTTAGATTTATATTTAGTTTAATTATTTAAAACCAAACCAATCTCTTAAAACTTGAATTTTACTTGCTTTCTATAAAATATAAAAATACAAAAATAATCTTCTCTCACCCCTTAGACCTCTGTTATATTCTGTTTGAACCTTCCCAACCTATTCCCCTATAGAATGATAACAACCCTCGAGTCTTTCCTTACTACACTACAACGGTTAGGTGCTCTGCCTAGGGAGTTGTAAAACTTCTTGTTGAAGTCTAACAACAACCGTATCAGTCACTTTTTCTAGAACATTGGTATCGGTTAGGATCTTTTGAATGATTCACCCTATATAAGCCTTATTGTTATGTTTACCCCTTGTTGCCTATAAGAATTATTTAGACCTTAGCTCTAGTGGTGGAGTTTTGTATACTTTTCAAGCCTATGATAGAATACATACTATGACTGAGCATTTGAGTGATCACCCCGAAATTGAAATACTTAGACTAGTGAGAGAGTTAAGTGATTTTGTTCCTCTTTTCATGAGGTGTTCGGCTTTGATGTTTTATAGCATATGAAATTTGTAAATTCATATCTCCGGAGTTAAGTTGGGGGATATCTTTACAGAAATAATTCTAACAGATCTACTTGGGGGTAAGTAGAAGTCAAGTGGGGGATATTTGATAACATCAAATACTTTATGCTTTTTAATATCAAAATCCCTCATAAATTGCTCATAATTGCTATATTTCTGTAGAAATGTGTACTTAATTGCTTCCTATTTCATTTTTAGGAAATATGAGCTTTGGAACGGAAAGCCCCAGAAATGAAAGGGTACGTGGTGAAAAATGCACAAAGGATAATTTCCAGGAAGAAACTACGGCGTAGCTGACCCGTAGGGACTACGCCATAGCCATGACTTAACAAATTTAGAAATCTGGATCGAGACCAACTGCGGCGTAGCTGACCCGTAGAGACTACATCGTATCCTTTATGAAGAAACTTTCCATTTGAAGAACTCTGGTGTAGCTCCACACCATGACTACCCAGTAGCTAGTAAAGATATTTAACGGATCATTGCATTTATTGAACTACGGCATAGCTCATCACTTATGATTATGCCGTAGCTGATACAAACCTATAAATACAAGGCCCAACCTCTGCCATTCGACACACTTAGAGAGGCAAGTTAGAGAGGACGATTTAGGGCTGCTTAGGAGTCGTTTTTCAGCTGCTATCACCACCATTCCAAGGGAGGATTAGCTTTTAATCATATTTGTATTATACATTCATCAACAGTTTGTAAGATTTTATAATGTTTAATCGATCAATGGTTTATTTCATTATTTTCTGCATTCTTTAGCATGAGTGGCTAAGCACCTTAAGTGCTAGCCTAGTTATGTATTTATTGTTATAATTATGCTTGTTTCCATAGTTTGATTATCATTTATTTATGATATCCTATTTGCCTGTTGTCTGATCCTCGTGTTTTGGTAGTTTTGAGGCTAGTGTAGATCCTTAAGCTATTTAGTAGGTTGACCACGTTGAAAGGTAGTTTATTCGGATACTAGGAATAGGGTTGCATCTGTTCTTAGTGTAAGGGATTGACATATTACTGCCTGCATTAGTTTAGGCACTTATAAAGCACGAGAAATCCTTCTAGGCGGGTTTAGTGTTGAGTAGTGGGAATGTCGACACTTAGACTGATCTTTAGGATAGTTAGGGGCTTAATAACTATGAACTAGATACCCGACTACCGTGACCAACGGGGTTGAGATCATAGGAATTAGAGGCTAGGTTACAACTACAAATTGGACTTAGTGATATTAGAACCACCTAAATAAATAGTAATTAGACATTGCACTAGAAAACATCATAATCGTGATAATAAAGAAATAACTAAACTAGTACATTTCTTCCTTAAATTAATCTCCAATTTACTTTTAGTATTTGTTTTACTTTTATTTCTCAATTCAAAACTGCTTTTACAATTCAAACTAATAACTCAAACTTAGCTCTTGGGACGACCTTGGATTTACCAGTCATACACTCTACACACGATTGAGTTCTCTGCCTGTTAGTGCGTTTGTAGACCCTTATGTAAACGAGTTTTATAAATTTAAAACTTAGTAATTAGTTATACAGAACACGCATCAACATTCAAATACATTGCGTTGCAACTTGATCTCATATAGCTATGTATTGTGAATATGTTATACTTAATTGTTGTTAACCATCTTGATCATTTTGTAAAACGAGGTTTTGATACCCGCGCTTCGCTGCGGTGTGTTTTGTATATAGCTTTTTTTATTATAAGTATCTTTGTCGTTATGTCTCAAAGTCTTGTCCGCGTCCTTAACTTTTTCAACATTAAATCTTGGCCTTCATAGAAAAAACTTTAAATCTCACAATGCTATAAAAACATGTTAACCGTACTTTTGCAGCTACTCACGCGTAAACATATAAAAAGAAACATATGGATACATAACTGCTAAGTCATGTTATATCAATATAAAATGTGGCTATACACATGCTAAGTGCTTGATAGTTTCATGGAATTTCTTGTTCTACACAACAATGGCGATATGAACTGTTGGGAATAAAGGCTTCTCGAGTTTCTACTGCTGGGTATAAGAGTTTCTACTGCTGGTTGAAGAAACTACTGCTGCTGAAGATTAGAAGAAATTGTTTAAGTCATTAGTACTGCTAATGTAATAGTTAGTACTGCCAGTACAAAGTGTTAGTACTGTCAGTTTATTA
>BQNB010176937.1:0-13014 GCA_026074375.1 Tanacetum coccineum
TGGGCCTAGCCAATGTTCCCAGCCAAGTTACACATCCATTCCAATTATATGTTCACCCAGTTCTCAGTTCAGCCCAACAGGCCCATATGGCCAGTCCATGCGGCCCAATAGCAGGTCTAACCCAATAGCCTTTTGCTTCAGTCCACTCGGCCCAATATCTAGTTAGCTCAGTGATGTTTCCAGCCGCATATGGGTATACAACTTCTAACGTATTTCCGTCTCAAGCCGATATGCTCCCGAATTCATTTCATACTATGACATCTCAAGATCCCGTTTGGAATATGGACACGGTAGCATCATCTTATTTGGCGGACAATAAAGGTATACTCACTTCTTTTAGTAATTCAAGCATGTATCCATCTGTATTTATTGGCAATGGTCACTCTATTCCTGTCACTCATACCGGACATAGCTTCTTGCACACATCTTCTAAGCCTCTTCACCTTAATCATATTCTTGTCACACCTCATATAATTAAAAAATTAATTTCAGTTCGTCAATTTACTCGGGACAACGATGTTTCTGATGAATTTGATGCTTATGGTTTTTCGGTAAAGGATTACCAGACCGGACGGCTTCTTCTTCGTTGTGATAGTACGGGAGGCCTTTACCTGTCACTCAGCAACCTTCGTCTCAAACTCCAGTCGTTTTGCTTTCATTTAGTTCCACTACATGCACAGACGCCTGGGTCATCCCGGAGACGATATGCTTCATCGTTTAGAGTCAAAAAATTTAATTTCATGTCGTAAATCAAAGTTGTCTGCTTTGTGTCATGCATGTCAATTAGGTAAACATGCTAAGCTTCCGTTTTATAATTCCGAGTCTTCTGTTGATTCTGTGTTTGAAATCATTCACTCGGATATATGGACATCACCAATTCCAAGTGAAAGTGGAATTAAATATTATGCTATATTCTTAGATCATTTTTCGCCCTTTGTTTGGGTTTACCCTTTGCACAAAAAATCTGATTTATTTGATAATTTTGTTGCTTTTCATGCTTATGTCAATAAACAATTTAATGTTGACATAAAGGCTTTGCAGTGTGACCATGGTGGTGAATATGACAACACCCGTTTCCATGACCTTTTTCCCCAAAATGGCATACAATTTCGGTTTTCTTGCCCTCGTACATCGCAACAGAATGGCAAATCCGAGCGTATGCTTCACACCATTAATAACCTTATCCGTACATTACTCTTTCAAGCACATATACCTCTATCTTACTGGGTGGAAGCTCTTAATATGGCTGCTCACCTTCTAAATATATTACCTTCTACCGCCACTAATAATGAAATACCATTCACCACACTCTATAACTAAACCCCCACATATGAACATTTGCGTGTCTTTGGATGTCTTTGCTATCCTCACGTTGATGTTTCAAATAAACTTAAACCACGTTCCATACCTTGCATCTTTCTTGGTTATCCCGCCAATCATCGTGGTTATCGGTGTCTCGACTTAACCTCCAATAAAATTATTATTTCGAGAGATGTGCGGTTTGATGAAGACGTTTTTCCGTTTGGAAATGTTACATCTTCTAATAAACCAACATATGATTTCCTTTTACCGGATATACAAACTACAACCAATGATTCCACCACTGAACCATTTGTCCAACACATGGATGAACCAAACAACCCAATTACGCCCCATCCTACAACCCCTCCAACCAGTCCACCACAACCATATACCCCTCTATCTCATAGCTTAACACCAATCCCAACTTTGGCCTAAACACAATCACATGCCCAAACGGTAGATAGCCATACTCTAATTCCCATAAATAATTTATCACAAACCATGCCTACCCATCCTATGGTCACTCGCGCTAAAGCTGGCATTTTTAAACCCCTTGAACGTATGAATTGTCATGTTACCACTACTTTACCGCTTCCTCGGTCTCATGTTCATGCTCTTCATGACCCTAACTGGAAAGAAGCTATGTTAGATGAATATAATGCTT
Organism: Tanacetum coccineum; assembly: GCA_026074375.1. NCBI lineage: Eukaryota > Viridiplantae > Streptophyta > Magnoliopsida > Asterales > Asteraceae > Tanacetum > Tanacetum coccineum. The sequence goes on from BQNB010176937.1 coordinate 1,967, forward strand.
TAATTACTAACGGAATGTAGGGTCTTGTACCCCGTCCAGCTAACGTTAATGTGGTTCGATCTATGTGGCTTTTCAAGCATAAGTTTAATGCAGATGGTTCGTTGAGCAGGTATAAGGCCCGTCTTGTTGCAAACGGACGCAGTCAACAGCATGTAGATAAGAATTAAAATAATAATTATGGTACCTTAGAGATGTCAAAGTTACAACTAATGTAATATATATATATATTTATATATCTATATATATATATATTATATTATTATATTATATATATATATATATATATTTAATATTTTTTGTGAGTATACTTAAATCATAATAGTAGAAAAAATTAAAAGCTATAAATGCTCTACATACTTACAAAAAAGCTCTGATATGAATAACCAACGTGAAAAACCAGTCTTTATGAAACAATTTGCAACCGGTTGGTTAAAACGGCTTATGTTCCACGTGGATACTTAAAAATTTTTTAATTAAAAATTAAATATCTAATTTTCTTAACCATTTCTCCTTTTGCCCGACCCACCCCAACGGTTTACCCAAACCATTACTCAACCTAAACCATAACCCGACCCACCCCAATGGTTATATCATCTTTTTATTCTTTTTTAGGTGAAAGCTACTACAAAACCCCCAAATTCTAACGCTAATTAATAATCAAGAATGACTAAACAACAATTTCAATCATGGAAACCCGTAGGTACCTTGAATTACCCTGACTTTGTAAGTGTGTATTTCCATTGGTCAGGCGTACTGCTTGGACCGATCTCAATCCATGTCGTAGGTTTCTCAATTGTCTAATTCAAATGTAAGTGTGGATTATTGTGTTATTGTTATACATCATTACTCCATTATAGTATATCTTGATGGCTAGTGTTCTTGGTTTTCCAGGTTACTTCAAAAATAGTCTTTTGGATTGATCCAGAGTTCCATAATGGGTGTTATAAAAATCTGATCATTGAGTTGTACTTGGCTTTAAACCCCGATGAAAGATATGAGTACATGGAACAGATAAAGGTTCAAGAGAATTTGGAAATATTACAAGTTCAATATGACTTTTATCAAGCACAAATGGAGTCAAAGCTGAATGAAAGTGAAAATAGTGCAACCTTTTGGAAGAAGATGGTTGTAGTCTTTGTTGTCTTGTTTGTTATAGTCAAGCTACTTTAGATGTAGTTTATGTTGTATGTTGTGGTAATGTGGTTGTTTTTGGAAGATAGATTTAGTTGTTGTGGTGTGTTGTGATGGTCCATCTAACCTTATTGTAATGGAAAACCAGCTTTTGGCATTATCACTAGAATGGCTTTATGTTTCTGTATGAAATGGTCCTCAAAATCAGCACAATGGAATGGATGTATATTGGTCATGATGTTCTAGAGTTTTAGATGTTCTCGAGTTTTAGTTGGATGGAAAAAGGTCTTTAAATGGTGTAAGTTGAAAATTTTCAATGTCGGGTCAGTTGATGATGTAATAAATCATATTGGTCATGATTCGTTCAACAAAAAACAAAGATTGATTTGACAAGTGGTATGTTGGTCCATGTTATACTTTAGTGTGGCATTTTCGAACCAACAGAATATTTGAAAATAAAGTTTCAAACTTGATCACAGTTTACGACGAGTTACAAGTCATTACCTTCTATTGGGTGTCGCATAGAGCTAAAGGAGCAATTACATCTTGGATAGATTGGTGTTCAGACCCAGTAATAGCTTGCAAAGTTTCGTATGCCTTTGTTTCAACTTCTTCTATTGGTAGTTGGTCGTTCTAATTTTTTGTTTGGAAGTTTTTGGTCACTCTTTCCTTGGAAATGAGGTGGATGGTTTGAAGTGTCTCCAATTATCATTTTAAGTCATCTATGCAAGCTACTGGACTTTTACTTCGTTGGATCATTTTCTATCTCTTCTTTTGTTTTTATATTCTATAGTGTGATCTTTTAGTTGATTTATGTTGGGTCTTTGGAGAGGCCGGTGTCCTTAAAATTTTGTATTTTGTAGTTCTTACGGCATTGTCCTCTTTTGTACCGTTTACTTGTATATCTATATAGTTAATTGTTTTGCCTTTCAAAAAAATAGAATGGATGTATATGTTTGTCTTAAATGGAATTATTTTTGACCCACATAAAAACGTAACTTTTTGACCCATTCACTAGATACCAAAACAATGGCAGACATGTATAAAAAAGAGGACATGAATATTGCAACTAGTACATAATAAAGAGATTTTGCATTGGATACCTTACACAAGGTACCAAAATGGATAGACTTTACAAAACATAGTTTTGTTGTTCAATTGCTTCACAGTAGCCATTGTCATCATTCATACATAATCTACCAAAGTTAGCAAAAGATTACACATACTGTTTTTAGGTACACAACTAGAAACATCAACTACTCCTCCTTAGAAACATCAAAGGCCTTATTGTAACACCCCCAAAAATGTGTCGCATCGGAAATATGTCCGGCGGCGTTACTTCGTAATACAACAACACAAGATACAAGAGAACGACCTCTAAATGTGTCGTTTGAAAAGTAATCTCGTTGATTTCCTTGAAATTGATATAACATTTGTCCCATAATTGCATCACAATAAAAAGCTTGAAAACAACCCAACGAGATTTGATCATTTATATGTAAGTAGTAATCCATGAATGAAATCTTGTCAAATTTAGACTCCAATGCACATCAAATAATCCAAGCATCTATTCACGTGAGAAAAACATGCTTAAAAAGTGTCAACATAAAGTTGGTGAGTTCATAGATTTGTTTAAGTATAAATGTTGAACCAGGGTTCTGTAAAGTGTGTATGACCATTTAAATCCTTAAATGTCCTTCCAAAATGTATGTATGATTTTTAGAAATCAAATAGTTATAAAGTATGCATGATCATTTCAATCCCCAAATAGTCACAAAAATGTACGTATGAACGTTGTACCGCAATTGTTCAAAGCATGTATGATATTTATATATATATCACCAAAATGTTTCAAGTATGTATTGTCACTCTATTCAAGGCACAGTAAATATTCATGTGTGTATAAAACAATGACTACGATTAATCTAAGTTCATGAAACCGATGCACTATGTACCCATCGTAGGTGTCCCCTCCAAGAACACCCGGGCAGTAATGAAAACCATATGTACCCATCACAGGTGTCCCCTCCAAGAACACCCGGGCAGTAATGAATATGTACCCCTCGCAGGTGTCCCCTCCAAGAACACCCGAGCAGTAATGAATATGTACCCCTCGCAGGTGTCCCCTCCAAGAACACCCGGGCATTTACTTGTAGTTATCAGTTCAATCCGCTTAAGCTAATCCGTAATCATTTCAAAAGTAAAGTATGTATTTGTGACAAAAAATGAAGTCAAATAATGTACCCCATAGCGAGCTATATAAATGAGTATGTAAACCAATATGTAAACGATCATGTAACAAGCATACGTCAATCATGTGAATGAAGTTGCAAACAAGCATGTTCTCACCCAAAATATATATAAAAACAGTAAAACATGAGGCTATAAACTCACATCGATGTTGTAGAACAATTGGCAGAACTGCACATATTAAGCACAGCACAAACGGAAAACCAGAACGGCTCGATCAAGAAGTTACGATTTATCCTAACGGCTAAGACCCACTAGCCTAGGATAATGTATTTGGGTTTTCCCGATGAATGGTTACGCCAATGCGACACGTTGATAAAGATTTAGATTTCCAAGTTGTAATAGTTTGGTGGTTGGTTAAAGAAAATAAATCGAAAAGTAAACGCAAAGCATGTAATATATTCCGTATATATTACAAATGAAAAATTAAACAAGTATATAATTCATGCGGTGAATTATATAATAAAGACAAACAATCCAAAGATGAATATGAAGTATATAATACTTTGCAAGTATTATATAAGAAACGTGGGAAACTAATTAAAACCACATAATTCGACACGTGTTCGGAAATCACCAATTTAATTAATAAAGCGTTCTTGCATAAAAATGACCGCACGTTTTAATGTTACGAATTATGTAAACTATGTTTTTAAAGCTTTTACAAAAGTTATGATTATATAACTTCGTTCTTTTATCAGATTTCTAAAATAATAGAAATTATAGTGAAAATTACTATGTATAGTAATTTTTAGAAATGACCTGTTCGTTTATATGACGTCTCTCATATTTATCAAAACTCAATGTTTTCCCCCTTTTTAAATCAATCTATGATGCAATTACACGCGTATTTCAATATATATTTATATAAACGAAATTGAATAAATAATACCTTTATTTAACCATTTACCACCATTTGATCCGGTTTTATATTTATAAAATCTTATGTTATATTTATTTGTCGATTTGTATAAACCAAACGCACCCTTTGTGCGGTTTCTGCCAAACCAAACACACCCTTGTGTCCCTTGGGTGTTTCCTGCTATCCCAAACTCACCCATATGTATTTTTGTTATCCCAAACACACCTACTGCTGTTAAACTTAACCCAAACGCACCCTAAGCTAACCCAAACAGCCCTTATGGCTGTTAACAACAACCAAACGCACCATTTTCTTGTTTTTACTAAGCCAAACGCACCCTAATCCGTGTTATGAACAAATCAAACGCCCCTACGGCTGTCAACCTTAACCAAACGCACCCGTTCCTGTGAAATAATAAACCAAACGCACCATGGTAGTGATATAGACAGTCAAACGCACCCTCGTGGGTTTCGAACAACCCAACGTACTTGTGGTTGTTTCTATACTAACCAAACGTACACCTAGTTATGGTGCTAACTGAGAAACCACAGAAACGAACCCACCCTTGTGGTGGCTCCTGCTGCCAAACGCACCCTTGGTGCTTAGTAATACCAAAACGCACCCTGTTGGGTGTAAACGAACAAAACAAACTCACCCTTGGTGCTTATGAACACATCGAACGCACCCTTTGGTGCTTATGAAGACGAACCAGACGCACCCTTGGTGGTGAGGGTGAGATAGAGGTGGGGATGGTGGCGTGATAGCGGGGTGGAGGTGGTGCGGCTGTGATGATGGTGGAGTGATGTGGCTGTGGCGCGGTAGTGGTGAGGATGTGTCGGTGGTGGTGGTTGTAAGTGGTGCGAAGGTGATGATGTGGAGATGTAGATCGGGTAGATCTATATATTTTATAAATTTTGGGTTCGCCGGAGTGTGGCCGGAAAAAGGTGGCTGGCGGCAGTGGCCGGAGGTCGCCGAAAAATAAAGAGAGGATGTGTGTGTTTATATCTAATGAAATGAAATAAATATAATACTTATAATTTTTTAAATTATTTTTAATTATTAAATTTTTATTTATTTTAATTAAAGATATCATTATATATTTATTATATTAAAAGTTATAAAGTAAAGTGGCAAGTCCAATATAGATGAGGGTTAATTTTATAAATATTTCCACAGGGACCAAAAGTGTAACTTTTGTAATATAATGGTTCGGGTCTCGTTTGGACTAGTTAATGAATGATTCATAACACGAAACTTGCGCCATTGCGTTTCAAATCATTTTTCCTATAAAAATAAGTATTCATTTGATAGTATTTCATAAATATTTTTATAACATTTATAAAAATATTTGTTATTTATTTAGAAACCCGGTTATGCCTTGTCCGAAAAAAAAAAATTTAACTCGAATATTCGCGTTATCAACAAACGCTTTTGAATAAAATGTTAAATGATTTTATTTAATATTTTTATTAAATAAATAGTGATAATTAAAAATAAATTTAATTATTTTTGTGTCGGTACGCGTTGCGTGCAGTTTTCAAAATTTTGCGAGGGTATTTCGTTCATTTCTGCTTGTTTTTCGTAGTCTGGGGCCCAAAAACTAAAAAAGTTGTCCGGATGCGTTTTTACATCAATTTGTTCGAGTCGAGTCGGTGAAAACGTGATTAGTGGGTCGTTTTTGATATGTCAGCTTCAGGAATTAAATATTTCCTTTTCGTTCTTCAAGTTAAATAAGTTAAATTTAACTTGCACATGAGATATGTACATATTAATTTGGATTTTATTATTTATAATATGTTTCAAAATTTTTACGGTCACGCGAGGTTATTGTTTTTATGAGGGCAATAAAAAGGTCATAAGTCAAAAAAGTCAAGTCGGACCGAAAGTCATCTAAGGTAAAAAATAGTCATCGTAATATCCGAAAATTACCGGTTGTTACAGTACCTACCCCTTTAAAGGTATCTCGTCCTGAGATTTAATTTGGATGTTAAACCGATTGTGTGACCAAGAATAGATTTAAGATTAAATAACCTGTTCTAATTTGACGCTGATAACTTATTTTAGCAAGTTTCGTTGTTTCCGACAATTCTCAATATAACCAAATTTATGGCTAGGTTTGACCAGGATATTTAATCCATCAAAATGGGTATCTCAAAATCCTTACAGGTCTTATGACTGATATAAACGCGTTATAAGGAGAGTCTCTTAATAGTGAAAGCGTCGAAGGAAAAGTGTAGTCGGTGAGTATTGTCTATGTTAAAGTTTTAATGTCCATGGACAAAGTCTCGTTCCTGATGGTCTGTAAAGTTCGTATGATAATATGGACAGACGGGGCCTTATAGATGTAAGTATTCCAATTACTTGGCAAGTAACAGGAGTATCGCGACACTAGTCTGTCGTTACTAGTGGCCCGAAATGATAGTTCGACTATCTACTTCGTCGAATAGGTGTTTATCTGGTTTAAGGGGGGTTGGGGTGGTGTTTCGTCGATAGGTGTTTATTTGGTTTAAGGAGGGTTGCATTACCTATTGGATAAAGTTATACTAATTGGGACCGCTCCAGGACCCAACAGCAGCGACCATAACATCAATAACTATAACAAATGGTGATGGGATGCCGAGAATGAGGACATTCCGATAAACAATATTCCCAGAATAAAGTTTAACAAATGGGAGGAGCTCGCGGAAGAGCTTATGCGATAGACGGCGGAATATGGTACTCAGTCGTTAGTTCGATGTTGAATCGACTCCATTAGTTCAAGTGTGTAACAAGTCTGTTAGTTCCACGAACAGTTCATGATCGTAAAGATTTTGTAACGTCAAAAGTAATAACTTAGGAATGGGATTCGGTAGTTCCAAATGAGGCCTTAAGATCCTGCTGAGCGGTAAGGCACGATTGTGTTTCTAGACCTTTTTAACGTATTCTGGTGATTATCGGGTTCGAGTTCATACTCGTTTCATATCGGATACCATTAAGCCCACTCATTTATAATTCATTACTTACATAAAGGAGCGTCCTAATTTATGTAAGTAAGAAATGATAAACTTATGGTTCGGTGATTTACAATTTCTTTATTTAACTGAAGAGGCGTCCCAATCCTTTCAAATAAAGAGATTATAAATCATCCTACTTAATAATTTCCGATGCAATACGCGTACTCACATAACCTTCAAGGTGGTGGATGACATGACGATGCATGTGCTCTAATGAGTATGGGACGAGTGTTCCAAACTCGTCTTCGGAGACGGGGAGTAAAACTATCAGGGGAAATCGACCTAGAGTTCAAGATAGTTAATGAGTACTCGGTTAGAGTAAACAAGGTAAAGGTCTCTATGAACGAGTCAACATAGCGATTATCATATCAATCCTCCTATTACAAGTCCCGCCCATACAAGACTTGTAATACTTAGATTCATACATAATTCCATGTAAACAAAATTATGACGGCCTCCGTGTAATACGATATTGTATAAAGTTATGAAGAAAAATAATATTCTTAGAGACCATTGTTTAACTTACAATGTCTGAGAACGAAATGAGACCATTGTGCAACTCACAATGTCTAAGAAGTAAAATGAGACCATTGTGTAACTTACAATGTCTGAGATATAAATGAGACCATTGTGCAACTCACAATGTCTTAAGAAATGTTCTAGTATTTATATAATTAACTCTTATATAAATAAAAACGTACTTAACGAAATACGCAAAAGAGATGCAAGGCATATATATTTTATTATATATGTATGTCATGTAAGCACTTAATGTAACAAGGTAACTAAGCAAAGTAAGCAAGTAGTGTCGTATGCACTTTGAAAATGTTTGCTGTGATGCTAATATTTGCGGATAATAGTCTAGGGGTAAGATATGCAAACCTAGTTCTCTTATAGCCAGTGCTTGATACCATCTGTTACTCCCCCAAAAATAGGTCGGACAAGCGCCGAACTGTGTTCCGAGGGTGTTACTTCATAATACCCAGAGCTATGATACAAGAGAAGACGTTCTCTAAATGTGTCGTTTGTAAAAGCAATCTCGTTGATTTCCTTGAAAATTGATATAAACATTTGTCCTCCATAAATAGATCACAATGAAAAGCTTGAAAACAACCCAACGAGATTTGATCATTTGTATATAAGTAGTAGTCCATGAATGAGATCTTGTCAAATTTAGACTCCAGTGCACATCAAATAATCCAAGCATCTAATTCACCTGAGAAAAACATGCTTAAAAAGAGTCAACATAAAGTTGGTGAGTTCATAGGTTTGTTTTAAGTATAAAATGTTGAACCAAAGTTCTGTCTAGTGTGTATGACCCATTTAAAAATCCTTAAATGTTCATTCCAAAAGGTATGTATGATTTTTAGAATCAAATAGTTGATAAGTAGGCATGACCATTTACAGTCCCCAATAGTCACAAACAATGTACGGTATGAACGTTGTACCGCAATTGTTCAAAGCATGCATGATATTTATATATGTATCACCAAAATGTTTCAAGTATGTATTACCACTTTATTCAAGGCACAGTAAATATCCATGTGAGTATAAAACAATGATTACAATTACTCTATGTTCATGAAACTGCGACGTAGACTTGTATGTATGCCACTTTATTCAAGGCACAGTAAGAGTGTACCCATCGTAGGTGTTCCCTCCAAGAACACCCGGGCATTAATGAAAATAATATGTACCCATCATAGGTGTCTCCTCTAAGAACACCCGGGAGATTATGAAAAAATGTGTACCCATCATAGGTGTCCCTCCAGAAAACACTCCGGGCATTTATGAAAATATTATGTGTATGTAATTGTTGGCTGTAGACTCAAAAAACCAAGCGATGTTCCGACATGTTATATGGTCGTTTGCCAGGATAGCTACTCACCCGAACGGGGACTGTCATCCCGTATTGATCTTTTTCATAACATTCTCGGTCACCCTCCAAGTGAGTTACAGTTTTGCAACCTAAGTTATATCCGTATCATAAAGTTTGTATGTGTTTACGTTCAAAAATTAAACCAAGTATTGTATCTCCTTGCGAGATATATAAATGAGTATGTAAACCAAACAGGTAATCAACCACGTAAATGCATTTGTAAACAAGCATATTCTCACCCCAAAATATATGTAAAACTAGTAAAACATGGGGCTATAAACTCACATTGATGTTGAAGAATGATTGGCGGGAATGTACACTTTGAGTACAAGACAAAACGGAAACTGGAACGGCTCGACCAAGAAGTTGCAGCTTAACTTAATTGCTAAGTCCCACTAGCCTAGAATAATGTATTTGGGTTTCCCTATAAATGGTTTCGTCAACGCGACACGTTGATAAAGATTTAGATTTCCAAGTTGTATGAGTTTGGTGGTTGGTTAAATAAATAATATGAAAGATAACGCAAGGTATGTAATATATTCTTTATATATTACATATGAAAAATAAACTCTTATATAACTCATGCCGTGAATTATATAACAGGGACAAACAGTCCAAAGAGTAATGTGAAATATATAATGCTTTGCAAGTATTATATACGAAGTGTGAGCAAATAATTAAACCAATTAGTTTGACCCGTTTTCGGAAATCACCACTTAATTAAATAAAAAGTTCTTGCATAAACGTAATCGTATGTTTTAAGATTACCAATTAAGTTAAACGATGTTTATAAAGCTTTTACAACAATTATTATGTTATTTTCTAGCTGATAATTATAAAATATAAAATAATATTTTATAGATTTATATTTCGTTTCCTCGACAGGTCGTGTCTAAAATAGTTGTCTATTTGTAAAAGTATAGTTTTTGTTCGTTGGTCGGGTTATTGTATAATACAAATTTATGTATCTTTAAAATATAACTTAGTCCCCTTTATCGGTTTCTAAAATAATAGAAGCTTTAATAAATCATTACTAAATATAGAAATTCATATAAATTTCGTCATGACATTTTCATTAGTCAATTGCATAAACCAAAACGACCTTGTGGCCTTTATGCTAAACCAAACGCACCTTTTGCAAATTTGTCCAACCAAACACCCAAGCTGTCCCAAACACCTATGTTTGGGTTTCTGCTATCCAAACGCACCTTAATAAACACTAAACCAAACACAACCAATCTGTTGTTAACCCTAAAACCAAACACCCCTTTTGTGATAACTTAAACCAAACGCACCCTTGTGCGAATTCTGCTAAACCAAACACACCCATATGGCGAATCTGCCAAACCAAGCGCACCCTTATCCGTGTTTCTGCTATACCAAACGCACCCTAACCGGTTTCATGCTAACCCAAACGCACCCTATTTGCTGAACTCAGATCCAAACGCACCCTCTCGGTGCTAATAACAGCCAAACGCACCCCTTGTGAGTTTCTATCAACAACCGAACGCACCCTAACTGTTTTATACAAAACCAAACGCATTCTATGGCTGTTTAAAAAAACCAAACGCATCCTATGGCTGTTTATAAAAACCAAACGCACCCTAGGCGCTGAGTAAAACAAACCAACGTACCCTTGGTGCGGGACGAAACATACAAACACACCCTTGTTGGTATTTTATCGAACCCAACGCACCCTATGTCGGTGACAGCAAAACCGAACGCACCCCTTTGTGGTTAAATAAACCACACGCAACCTGATGGTGCGGAACCAAACACACCCTATTGTTGCTTATACTAAACCAAACGCACCCCATGTGCGGTTTATGAAATCAAACGCACCCTTTCTGGTGAGAACACAAACCAAACGCAGCCCTTGCTATGCTGAGACCAAAACCAAGCGCACCCTCGGTGCATTTACACAGTCAAACGC